>CAJDSM010031104.1:6894-26347 GCA_903981925.1 Ostrea lurida
TAGCAGCAGGGGTTATAAAGGTCAGTAATCACGTGACAGTAGTTGGTAGTCATGTGACAGCCATCTTCTTCAGATTGCTTTGGCATATTCAGTTAAATATTTAGAAAGTTGTAAAATGTGGCTCCATTGCCTGGTTGAAAATACATGAGATCTGCAAAGCAATTTGTTGCTGATTTTATGGAACTTACATTAAACATAAGAAGTGGATATACACTATACATCTTCTCACTAGGTTTAAGTTGGAACTGTACGATGTGATTATACTACATTCTCTGTATTTGATAAAAGCATAACTTTTAAACTGAGAGAAGTTTTTTTTTTACGTATTTATTTATTCAATTTTTCTTTTTACAGGAGTTGAAAAATGTTATGAATATTGGAACTAAAGACTTACAAGCTGAACATATTAAAGTCTGGAGTAAGGTGGGTTTGAGTGTGAATAAAAAAGCATTATATAAATGATTTATATCATGTTGCAACCATTCACAGTGGCTCAGTGGTTAAAGCATTTGCTCTGTGACTGGAAAGTTGTAGGTTCGAATCTTGCAGAAGACTAAATCTATTGCACTTCACCTACAGCTGGCGATGTCTTGATGCAAATGAAAAATTGTAGAAGGCATTCAAAACAAACGAGCAAACACATATTTTTTATACACCGGTCAAAGATGGGACCTGTTATGATATGATGTTGTCTGTCTGTCCCAGCCTTGTAGGCAGGATACAGACTGAACCGTAAGCTACAGGATCTTACTAATTGTTCTTTGAGGTCAAAGGTCAAGGTCATAGTATCACTTTTCAGGAAGATACAGATAGAACTTATGGTACTAGGAACATCAAACTTGCTACATAAACACCTTATGCCAGGTGGAGGATGCCTATTGTTTCTCAATAAGCATAATAATGTTTACTCTTGAAAAAATGACAAAAGAAAATTGAATTTTAAAAAAAGAGATGGAAGAGTATGGAAGTTCTTGAGTCTATTTCAGATGTGTGTTGATATTTCAGCTGTGGGAGAGTGGATTTGGAATAAGTCACTCTAAAGCTGTGGGAGCCTTGAATGCTGATAAAATCAACACCACCATTTATTATGTTCTGAGCAATGTTCCAGCCCCACTTCATGATTTAGGGGTCACTGCAACAGAGCGAACAAAAATCCAACAGGTGCTTCATTATCCGGACAGGTGCTACAACGGACACTCTACATTGTAAGTCATGTGTCACTAGAAGCTATTTTTATGCCCCCAGAATCATAGAGTTTTTGACCTGTTTGTCTGTCTGCAAAACATTAACATTGGTCATAACTTTTGAATGGTAAGTAATATGGCTTTCTTATTTCACATTTGACAGGCCCTTACCATTGATAGCAAAATTTTTGACCTCCTGACCTTGGACTTTGACTTACTTTTCGAAAACTTTATTTTTGAATCGTAAACGATAGGGCTTTCATATTTCACTTGTGTATTCCTTATGACAAGCCCCTTGTACTGATATTTGGAATCCGGGGGCATCAGTGTTTCACAAACACATCTTGTTTTTGGCTACTTATTAGTCTGTCAGGACGAAAGTTTCGTGTGAATTATTAAAGCATTCAGATTCTATTCTTGGCTAATTAAATCTGTTCAGTAACACTTTCGCTATTGTAGATCCCTTATTTTACGCGAGTATTTTATATCGTGAGTTGACTCTAATGCATCTAATCGCGAGGAAGTAAATTCGCAATTGTTGTATTAATGAAGAATGTATTTTAGTACCATAAAAATAAAAGCGAAACATTTTATTTTTGCGATTGATGCTCCTCACGAAATTACGCGATGATAAATTACTTGCATTTAATTAGGAATTTACAGTATGTAATATTCATGCAGGCTAGCTTTAAGACCTCTTGGTAGATGTATACAGGCTAGCTTTAATATACACTATGTGAATGCGACTTTGTATATACACAGGCTAGCTTTTACACATGGTGAGTGGATGAGACAGATGGTTAAATATTATTTTATATCTATTTAGGCTAGCTTTAATACACTGTAAAAGATGGTTATATTATTTCATATCTATACAGGCTAGCTAACACACTATGGGTGGATGTGACAGATGAAGATGACATTGCCAGGGTGTCGACAACCTGGATGATTACGCTTGAGAAGATGGGGTGTGATTTCATGGTCAGATCAGGTAAACTTGTATTTGAGGTACATATTTATTATATTACTGAATAATTCCAACAGATTGGAAAATCCAATTAACTGATCCAACAAACTGGAAAAAAAAGTGGTTGTATGTGAAATTGTATGATGGTCGCTTGCTTGAACACATGGGTTTCCTCTGGTGTCCTCCCATTTAAATGATCCCCTAGCACCAACACCCATGTAAGTAACTCCACTAGATTATTAATAAGTTTTTATGGATTATTCCAAATAAACAGTTATTATTTCATAAGTCTTATTGTTATCTACATAACCACTCTATAATATATGTAAACATGTACTTCTTATACCCACCCAAGCGCTTCACAGATTACCGTACATACCTCCATTACAGAAGAGTTGAAATCTCAGAGATGATGTGCTGACCATGCAGTATGTTCGATACTAGATTTAGTACACACTGTAATGGATAGATAAAGCACAATTTTCTTTGCATTTACGTTATTATTCAAAATCATATCAGGATGAAAAACCATTCTGTTCTGTGAGTCAACACTACAGCATGCCCAGAAACTAGGATTCTGGGAGTGTCCTTGGGTGAAATGCCTGAGCCCTAATTCCAAAATGAGGAAAACGTACTATTGAAAGTTCCTGTGCATGGCCACAGTGTACGTGCATGACATTAACACAGTATGCTGTGTTTAGAACTCATATTAACTGTTCCATATCAGTCTCTTTCACAAAAGTTTTGATTTTAAGGTGGAATGCTACACCAGAGAAATTCGATGTGGATGAAAAGTAAAGGATTATGTTAAACAATATTTTGTAAATAAAAAAAAATTCAAATTCACTCTATTTCATAAAAAAAAATGCAGTTTAAGTAGAATGCAATTTGGAAAAAATTAAAAAGCCCTGATAGAATCGAACCCATGATCTACAGTTCATTAGGCAACAAGCTAACCTACTGAGCTAGCCATTTAGATTTGAAATGAATTGACATATAACCCTGATATTGATATTTTCATCCATGTTTCAAAAGGAAGTCAGCCGTTATGACAGTGTAGAGATCTACCTAAAACTCATTTTATAACATTTTTGTATATTTGGGATCAGGTACAATTTTAAACGCTGAGGGCGCTCTCTCCTTAACTTTGAAAGTTAATACAGCTTTATGATTTCCATAATACATACCGAGTGCTGCATACAGTTTAACAATTTGAGAATACAGTGTCATTTCTATGTCCACAGGAGCCGAGGGTGTTCTACAGGCGATGCTGCTCAGCATGGGAGCACTCAGGTTTGGAGACAGCCATCTGGAGTTTAAGATGGAGCCCAAAGACCTTCACAGGGACATGTATTTTCACCGTATTAATTATGGCAATAACACCCATGTCAATATATCTGTGATAGTCGGGGATGATAATAAAGCCAGTATTCATGCTGCTTTGGATCGTAACGATCGGCCATATTATGCCTGTGATGCGGGATGTATCGATGCCCCTATGCAACTGTCGTAAGTTATGAATTATTTTGTGTGAATGATAAAGCACAACTTGAAATGCTATATATCACTATCACTGAATGTGTATTTATCTGTCATATCTAAATTTCAGCACAGTGTATTATTTACGCAGGTCTATGTATGATGATGGATATATAAATGGAGATTTTCATATTTTAACTCATCTATAGATAGCACTTCTGCTAAATCACCAAAGACATTGAAATAGGAATCTTGTTATATACTGTAGAATCATTTAAATTCGTGGGGGCCAGTTTTCATGGATTGCTGAATTTTTACGGGTTTGTGGGGATGTAATTCCGTGGATTTATATATTTGTAAGAAAGATAACTCTGGAATGTCTTTATTCGTTGAGGATGTAAATTTCTGGGTGGGTGAGGGGTACCCACGAATTCCACGAAAAGTGAGCCACCACAAATTCTAATGATTCTGCAGTAATAAGAATTAACACATGCAGTACACATGTACTTAGACGCTGACCAGTTTGTCTTGGCAGAGATACTACACACACAGAGCCAATTTTGCATCTTTTAATAGCTTTAACACCACAACATACAATAACCATTCCCAAACATCATATATTATATCAGGACCTTTGGTGCGGTTACTAAATCTTTTCTTTTTTCTTTAATTTCTTTTGAAATTGACATTTCTTTCAACATAGACAATGAATACATTTTTGTTAAAAATTAGTGTGATCTGGGTTTTTTAAGAACCACCTATCCATATAAGAATGACCAAATTTGGACTGTTGTCAAGGTCAAAGGGCGTATTGGCTATTCCATTTCAAGTAAAAAATGGGTCAATGAAAAGATACTAATACTTGAATTTAGTTTATATTTTTAGAAAATGCATAAAGATATAAACAATAAAATGTCTTTCTTTGTTGTTTTCTTTGGTGATGAAGGGAACAATTATTGCAGAAAAAATTTCATACCCTGTGTTGTATTATTCCTGCAATGCTTGCTACCTTCATCACCAAATAAATAAAAAAAAAACGAAAGCATTGTATTGGTCCCAACGAAAATGTTATATGAAAAAAACAAATGGAATATTTGTTTTAGATGTAAATTAGAATAGTAAATTGTTGGATTCAAGTCCAAATATGTTTTACTATAATGAAAACATGAAAGCATCATACATTCAAACTTCGGTATCTCGAAC
Source organism: Ostrea lurida (assembly GCA_903981925.1). NCBI lineage: Eukaryota > Metazoa > Mollusca > Bivalvia > Ostreida > Ostreidae > Ostrea > Ostrea lurida. The sequence continues at coordinate 11,728 of CAJDSM010031104.1, forward strand.
ACCGATATCTCGAATACCATGGATATATCGAAGTGATTTGAAAATCCCAACCACTAATTCTTTATGCATTTTACCCTCGATATCTCAAATCCTTGGATATCTCAAAGATTTTTCTCAGTCTCATTGAGTTTGAGATGACGAGGTTTGACTGTATTTGCAAGTACTAATCAAGATACGGTATTTTCGAGTGATGAAATAACATGATGTATTGAGAATTTCATGTGTTTATTCACTCTATGAATACTTATCACTTTCTTGCTCTGTGTATCATTCAAACTGTGTATGAGAAGCTTACTTTGTACAGTCATTTACATGCAGTGATGGCCCGGCATTTGTTCCACTTATTGTGTGTTATCTGTTAACTGATGTGTTTTGTGCTTTACTGTGTAAATGAATTTGCTAAAGGGAAATAACTGTACACATCTGAAAACATTAACATGCTTAGCGCTCTTTGGTGTTTTGTAGGAGGAAAGTACAGCATTTTCCTGTGAAGCTGACTGAACCTCTGACAGCCATACTGTACATAACAGCTGATAAAGTACACATGGAGGAATTGAAGCATGTCCTTCATCTACAGTCTATTAAAGAAGGTATAGCAATTAGTGGTTTGGAATTACCAATAGAACTTCTAGAAATATTATCATTATACACCTAAGAAGTATTTCTATTTCATGTTTGACTTCTGAGCCTTTATCATTTTTTATTACTCAAAAGAAATTGGCCTGAAAGAAATTGTCGAGTTCCATCAAGTTGATGTTTAAGAGTAATTTCCCTTACCATATTAGTTGCATTCTTGAGTGCTCATGGCAGCTTCTGGTAACTCTCAAGGCCGATTGTGTCTGAGTGTCGGTGAAACTAGCAGTCACGCTATTATTTTTGTCTGTCTTAGGCTTTTGCAGGTGACAGGTTTGTTCATCCATTTCTCAAGTTAGGGAAAGAATTTAGATTCAGAAACTTAAAAAGTCACTTATTTTATACCTTTACACCTATTTGCAGAAGAGAATATGTTAGTAGTCACTTTTATTTATTATATCTACCCTTTATTTCACTGAATTTCCATCAGTTCAGGGTCTTCTTTTTTTTTTATAATACTATATTTCAGCTCCTCCACATGAGCACCATGTGATAGCCTTACACAAACATGGCCACCATTTTGGAGGCCTTCCCATCATCTTCTGGATCTCAGTAGCATTCCTAGTTGTTGTGTTCCATTTGTTCCTGGTCAAGTTAATTATCAACGAGTACTGCCAAGGACAGGAGAGGTACACAGGTCGAAGGAAAGGCTACAATGTATGACCGGAAGCTGAATCCTGCCACGCCCCCTCTGTCTTTCCATATTGTTTGCAATTGGAGGAGAAAAGACAATCAAGAGTGTTGGCTCCAAAATCAATCATATCATTCCAAGAAATTCTGCCTTTCTTTCTTTCTTCCTTTTTCTCCTTCTTCTGCTTTTTATGCAGTTTATGTTTTATGAGTAATACGTATTCGATACTCATTTTTTTGTTTGTTATTTCTTGTGTTTCCTGTTTTTTTTTTTGTTTTCCTCCATGGTAACTGCAAGTCAAATAAGTATGATAGAAGTCGATTAGTTGCCCTACTATTAGTTCATCTTGATGTGCAATTTATTTGATGCAAGAATGTTAATATTTTTTATTTGTGTACAAATAAGTAATTTATAAAAGTACACGGGCAATATCACAACATAAGTACATTTCTTCATAGAAAGGACAAACTAAAAAAAAAAAAAAATGGAAGAAGAAAGAATAGGCATTAAATTTCTTGGAGAAGAGGTTCCAATCACTGAATATGGAAATGTTATGTATCTTTTGTTTTTTGATTGAGCGTTTAACCTGCCTTGATTGTCTTAGTGAATCTCTAGCTCCCATGACGACTGATTTGAGTATGATCCGAGATCATTCATGGAGAAAGATGCAGAATGGGGTGGCAATTTGGCATGGATTCATAGTCTGTGCCGGGTCGAGTACAATTGACGATAGCCTTGTATTCCTTCGACCTGTGTCACCAAGCCGTCACCTGTCTTTAGTGTCTAGTATCTCACGAGTCTCATGAGTGAATAATATAACGGTATGCTACCAGGAACAAAGTCGGACCACAACAAACTTAGGTGCAAAATGGTTATATACTACCCGATGCACAGATCCAGATGATAGAATGGGAAGGACATCCTTCGACAAAGATTGGTGGGCCCTATCTGTTGTCTATTGTGGAGGTGTAGATATTGCTTATTCATCGGTGCGTCATGTGGAGGAGCTGAAAATATTAGTTAATTATAGTGGGCAAAAAAAAACCCTTGCGAGACAGGATAATGTTGCACAGTGTAAAGAAGGTAATAATAAATAATCAATAAGTTAAATGGATCTGACTTCAATAAGGATCAATTGTTCTCCTTCCTCCGAGAGATATTGGTAATCGTCCATACCCAGTTTATACGTATAAAAGCGTATAGAGGAACCAAGTGGTATATACCTGAAGTCTAAAATGGACTTTCCTCTATCCTCTGATTGTATATATCCGTGATGATACAAACACTTCCGGTTCAACCTCGGACTTTACTGCAAGAAGCCCCAAGAAAGACAAGTAAAGAATAGCGTGACTACTAGTTCTCCAGCCGGACACTTTTTGTCGAGACACAATTCGGTCATACTGGAGAGTTTACCAGAAGGCTTCGAGCTCAAGAGTATGCACTCTCATTGACTGAATTGTCAACTAATATATGGTAAGGGAAATATTATACGCTTCTTATAACATGTCAACTTGATGGAACGTTCAAGACAATTTTTGCTTCTAGAGCCAAGTTTCTTTTTGGAGTGTTTAGATAATAAATGGAACAACGTCAGAAAGTCAAACTATGTAAAATACCCTTCTTAGTGTGCTAATAAAAATAAATATCTTCTATATGAAGTTTCTAATTGGGTATGATTCCAAATCTCACTAATTTGCATAGATTTTAAGCATGCCTCTTACATAAATCTGTAGATGAATGGACAAGCTGTCAATTCCTGCCAATTCATGAAGTATACTCTATGTTATTCAAGTGGCACTATGTGTTATGTTGAGTGTAGCTACGTTATGGCTTTGTCAGAGTGTCATGTGTGACAGTTCTGACTAAAAGAAAAGTTGCTGTACTTTCCTCCCCACAAACACACCGTAAGAAAGACGCGTAAGTGCAAATCAATCACAGTTCAGATTCTGATTTGTTTTCAGATCGTTTGTTATGCTATGGTTATTTCCTCTTTAGCAAATAATACAAATAAACAAATTTCATGCGAAATATGGGTCATATGATGTCGAAAATCTACATTTCAAAGTTTAACAGGTGAGACAAACAGAGTAAGTAGGAAACAATAATTCTCTTAAAGGACCATGCACTGCGGCCATGATTAAAATGCACTGTAAAAGTAACAGATTTTACATACCAGGTTTGAATGATACACAGAGCAGCACGCTCGTGGACGGTAATTTCATCGATGTGATATGATAACTACAGATACTTCTCAATACAATTCCTAGTTCTTATTTTCATCTACTCGAAAAAATACCGTATCTTGATTAAAGTAACTTGCAAATACACGTACAAATCCTACTATCACATCTCAACACTCACAAATGGACTGAGATAATATCCTTTGAAGATATCCAGGATTTGAGTGTTAATCGAGAGGTAAATCATATAACGAAGTTAGTGGTTGGGTTCTCAAATTCACTTCGAGATATCTGATCTATAGATGTCACGCGATATGTCGGTTGTTCGAGATACCTGAAGTTTGATGTATTCGATGACTTTATAGTTTTACATTTATGTCAACAACATATTTTGGACATTGACATCCAACAATTTACTATTTCTAATTACATGCTAATAAACAAATATTCCATTTGTTTTTTCATATAACATTTTCGTTGGGACCAATACAATGCTTTATCGTTTTTTCTTTTTATTTAATTTGGTGATGAAAGGTGAGCAGCATGCGCAGGCGAAATATGATACAACTAGCGAACACATGCGCGATAGTAGATATAGTTGTTCGTGTCAACTAAGATTTATTGCCAGACCTTAGATGCTGGACGGTATGCCTGTCTCCACCTTCTCATCATTCACACCACCAGAGGAATAAACAACAATAAGGCATACAGGAACATTTTATTGATTTATATCTTATCAAGGGCATTTTATGCAAAAATATAACTAAAATTACAAGTATTCTAACGTATTCTTCCATTTGATAGCCGCAGTTTTCTATACTTGACAGTTGAGAAGATAGCGGGATTAGCCATATTGAAGCGTGTCACGCTTTGACCTTGAAACAGGTGCCAAAATTTTGGTCACTCTTTCTTATCTAAAGGAATAGATGGTGGTTCTTAAAGAATTGCCGACTCTCACAATTACCCATTACATCTTTTAAAACAAAATGTATCATTGTGTATTATGTGCGAAGAGAAATGTCTATATCTTCTATATTATCATTGTTATACTATTAAAAGTAAAAAGAGTATAAAGTATTCTTCTTAGCCATAAACTCTAAGACATAACTCAGAGAGGTCCTGAAATCAAAATTATCGATGTTTGGAGCCGATAGTTTGGTATTTTGCGCTATTGTCTTGGTGGCTTAAACAGCTATTAAAGATGCTAAAGAGTCATTGACGTCATGTTTCGTGAATGTAGTAGTTAGCGTAAGTCAAGTCTGCCACTAAAGACATTCACTATTAAAGGCGCTTGGTACAAAGCGTCTAAGACATGTGTACCTTGCATGTGTTAAATTACCTTCTTTTAACGTATAATCTTCAAATCAATTGGATTATCTTGGAAGATTTTTCTTCTCAGTCCATGAGTTTGAGATACGCAAGGAATCATGTATGAGACACTTTGGGTTAAGGCAGTATCAACTTGTCTTTTCGTTCTGACATATTGCGTAAGGTCTACTGCACAAAAAAAATCCGTCACTTCCACTTGCTAGGGTTGCTTCCCTGGCTAAGAATGAAGAGTACAAAATTATCAGGCTTTTCCCAGAAATTTAAACATATCCCCTCTAACTAATAAACACGACATTTCCAGGAGTGAGTGACGTTTCATAACAAATAGATGGAGAATCGGCATAAGACGGAATTTAGCGACCTCCCCGACGAAAAGCAAAGACGCCTTGATACAACAATGGTTGCAGCAATTACCATGAAACAACTGGGCCCACCCACAATTCTAAAAAATGAGTTATCTACATTATATACCACAAGATTCTCTACATCTCAATGTCTTATATTCTGGTTAACTATTAACAAGACAAGTGACTATGACATAATTGAGATTGGTTATAATAATATTGAAATTATCACTCATTTTATATTTATTCCAATCTATCATACTAATTTGAGTACCTGCGTAATAATAATTAAATGTTGTCTGAAAATATAGTTATAGTACGAACTAGATAAGTTACATCATTAACAATATATCATGATTGAATTCATTCTCTCAATAAACAACTATACTGTTTTTGGTACGAGGGGCAGGAGAGTAAGAGAAGAGCATTCTTACGGCGAATGATGGATAAATTTAAAATCTGGTCCAATATACTAAAAATACAAGCAACAAGTAGATATATATATGTAACCGACATGTGTTTCTAAATGTAAGTTGAGTGATTTGGTGAGTATGATTATTAAATTGGATAGATTTTCATATTTTAAAAGATACCATATAGATATATGAGCACTTTTGTGCCTAAGAACTCACCAAAGACGATTGAAATAGGAATCTTGTTATATTACTAAGCACGTGGATCGACTCATGGATTCTAAATTGCGCTGGCTGGAGAGCGCCCAAGTTTTTTGCATGGAGTCGCTTGATATTGATTCATCTTAACGAGGTTGGGTGTGCGGCGATTGTATAGTACCTGTTGGATTTATATTGATGTATTTGTAAGAAAGATTAACTCATGCTGATAATTGTCATTATTCGTTGAGGATGGTAAAAATGGTCTGGGTGTGGGTCTAAAGGGGTACATCACACGAAAACACATACCAACTATGACTAAGAGTCTGATGCCATCACGACAAATTTCCAATGGATATCATGCAGTAAATAACAAGAACTAAATCCACACATTGCAGCTATACATGGCATTGTGAAGGTAATAGAATCGCTGAGCTAAAAGCAATTTCAAAGAAATATCAAAGATTTGATGAGTATAGAAAAACTTTTCAGTCTGATATATTAGGAGGGCTACAACGAAAGTCTGATTTTGCATTCCAAGGTTAAATGATTCGACTTTCTCTCCCTTCATTCTGTCAACTGAATCCTCGTAAAACAAGATTTTTAGTAAAAACATTGAAAGAATGCAAAAACACTATTGTGAGGGTTGTTACTTGTGAAAATATTAAAGAAAGGAAATTATTCAAATAACCTTATTTGTTATTTTTGGTCTTATAACTTGGTTTTAAATTTTTAAGCTTTAAGTTTAGAGAACTCTTGTGGGTTTAATCGTTAAAAAAAAGGTTTTAAAGCCAAATATAATGAATAAGGGAGAGAAAGGACCACAACCTGTGCAAATGAGAAATGCAGCTATTGGATCAGAACTAGGTTATAATGTGAATTTATGACTTAACAGATGCTTACAAAGTTTGAAAGAATTACCATTTTTCTTGCTTTCTATCTAACAGAAAACCTTATATTCTATGTTAACTGAAAAGAATAGTAAATTTCCAAATGTGTAGAAGCTAATTTTCCCTAAAGTACTCTGAAATCATACATGCTTGTTATTGTGCAGTGAAGTGGAAGCTCAAACATTATGCAAGAGTGCATAAACAATTCCGGGAAATGGTTGCTACTCAGAGAAAACAGGCACTACTGTCAGCAGAGAGGACGGGGAACAATGGGCTATGGCTAACTGTGTCCACGGTTCCGGCGAGTCAGGAGCAAAGTGGAATGGATAGGTACATGGGCGCGAACATGAACAAAAATGCGACAACATCATTGTTTGGGGCTTCCTCTCTCTGATGAGCCGGGCAAGGGGGACACAGGTGGGGCTGGGGGGGGGGGGGTGGTTCAGGGTGGGGGCATTTTTTATTTGTGACTCCGCGTTGTTCTGTGCGCACCGAGAATTGTTTCGCGATGGTCTATGGTCGTGTATCATGGTGGGTTTGACCAGGACGCCAAGGCGGGTGGGTGGCCCTAGGGTCGAGAGACAGGGGAGGTAATAGTGGAATTATGAGATGCGTGGTATTGACGACTGAGTGCGAGGTGTATAGGGGTAGCAGGCAACAGAGCGGTGGGAGTTGCTTTGGTTGTTTATGAAAACGACCATCCCTTCATAAGATCTGTCAACTAACTTTGATATCAAAGAAGATTTTCATTCAATGGACATTATATGGTTATTAATTTTGCCATCAAGTTTACTACCATGACTCATACCCGTCCTTTTCAACAAGTAGCACAGGATGTTTGTTCTATGTGAAAGCTCTTATGAGGTAATGTATCACCGTTAATTGAAAGATTGCATACATTTCCAGATATTGTTGTTGAACTGTTTCATATCGTGATTCTAGCCCCTTAAGTTTTGTGATTGAGGGACTATGATGGATATGTTGTAATTTCTGTTGGTTATTTGGTTTTTTTGTGTGTGTTGTTTCCGCGTTGGGTTGGCATTTATTGCCAGGTATGTCCCGGTTATTTGAATTTTTTTAGTGCTCGGTTTCAAAACGTCATTCAGTTGTGGCACGGAGGAGCGCAATAGTGATCGACTTATCAATTTATCCAATCTATTGTGTGTAAGTCTAATCTTGGGTGGATAACCTGCAATATCACCCGAAAGAATGATAAGATTTATTCTACTTATCATTTATTTTTGATTAAAGCCATTGGAAACAAAAATTGGTTCATTAGACTTTACTTGTTGTTCAGGTACGGTGATCGCAAAAAGTCACCTTGGGGTCAAAGTTCGTTAAAAGGTGTGGTTTCAAGCCAAGGTGAGAATGCTTCTCTGCTGATTCGTCTTTAGGTTGAGTCGATCAGTGTGATAATGTAATTTGACAACCTGCATCTCCATCTCTTTTTGCTGATGGGCGGGACTTCCGGCCAACTGCCGAACCACAAACCTTGCTTACCAGCGAGCTTACCGTTCCATCTTGTCGTTCATAATCAATATTCCACGGTGCTGTAAACTTGGTCTTTTCAGACGTGCATCCTCGTTTAATAGCCTTCAACTTTGAGCCTCCATTTTTTCTTAGTTTTCTAAGGATGCCCATTCGAATCTAATATGTTTCATTCTCTTACATTGCCTCGCACACTCTCGCTACCTTAAGCACGTCTCGGTTGCTACCTTGGCACATTCACTCGCCGAAAAAAATATAAAGATTTATTGAAGAACGGGGTAGAGTTAGTCGCGCTACGCGCGACTAAGTTTGATTGTTTTATCATGCATTGTAAGATTTCTAAGTAGGTTATCTGTCTCTAGGTGTAATTTTGTATTGCTGTTTCTTGCACTGATTCATTCCTTGTCCCGTGACGATTCTAATATTGCTCTAGCTTTTCGATTCGTTCTCCCAGATTTCGTCCTGGCTATGGTTTACGCGTACTACATTTACATAATTTGACATTGCATGTTTAATCACGGAAATTAACACACTTCCTTTGGTTGCGTAGATGAGAGTCAAGAGACTCTTCCACTAATCGGATATTGTGACTCCATGCCAGGATGGCCATAAATTTTTCTTTGTGCGAATTATTATTCTACATTGCCTTTAATATTTTTAGCTTATTTGACACCACATAACCATTAACACAAAATATTAATTAACCCAATAGAATGACCATATCCCAAACATTCCATATGATTATGACGTAATTCAGTGTATACTATTATGGAGTAATAAGTTCAGGTATATACTAAAGTTTCCTTTTTTACTTTTTTAATTATCTTAAAATGTTTACGAAGTGTATGTGTCATTAGAGATCTGACACATAATCTATCGTTGTTCAAGAGCAATAGTACACATTCACTTTGAACCACGATTCTTGGTTGGTCACTAAGACTTTCACTAGTAGTTGAGAGAATCAGACTCTGAGTGTTTGTTGTACAAACATTAAAATCTCTAAAACAGCATAACGATAGACCACTCTAAATCTCAATTAATTCAAAGGATATGGAGCCCCGAAAATTTCCAGTAGGCCTGATTTATGTCCATTGGCTCATATAATGGGTCTGTTATATTTTCTCGACTGTGTTGTTGCTCTCATTTCGATAGGTAAAAATGGTGTCAATAGTGTGAAATAGGTATAGTTACCAAATACTTTGTGAAGCGAGGTCTTATTATAATTGTGTCTATAGATAACAAATGAGAGTATAGATATAACAACCATAATTCACAAATTAAATGATCTTCTTTTTCAGATGGATGTCTGTTCTTTGCTTGGTGAAATGGCAAGACGGGATGACAAAAAACATTACTATTGTCCCACAACGGAAAATAACCTTTATATCATATTCCTCCTTGATTGTTGATAATTCTTCATGTGCCTTGCAGTGCTTAGCCCTCTACCTTCATCACAACAGAAATTAAAATATAAATAAAAAAAAAATACGCAAATGCCATTTAATATAGTGTTACAAAGACAGAATGAGTTTATGGGATATAATATTATAATCCAAATAAGATTACTTTCGCTATATAATAAAAATGTATAGGATTAGTAATATGCGTAAACAAGATTGTGTTGTTGCGAATTTCAAGTCCAAATATGTTTCTATAATATGAAAAACATGAAGCCATCGATATTCTATTCTATAACTTTCGTGGTATTCTCGGGGAAACACACCGCCATCGAGTCTCGATACCATGGATTTATAGATTGTAAGTGATGTGAAATTTCCGAACCAAGCTAATATCTTTATGCATTAGTTACCCTCGATTATCTCTCAAGTTAGCGACTTATGAAAGCGATATCCTTTTCATATAAATCCTCACGGTTCATGCAGATATAACAGTTAACAGAGAGGTGTCTCTGCGTAGGCAAGCGATGATCGAGGTTTTGAGCTGTCATGTGCGAACAATTAACACATAAGTTATCAGATCTATGAAAGTCGTGTCATTCAAAAAGATGATAGAAACAATCAGGATGTAATCTGTTGTAAGAATTTACCATCATGTGTTTAAGCACTAACTGACTGAATACGTTATCACGTTCCCTTTGCTGCTTAAGTAGATAGAGAAAAAAAGACAATATCAAAGACTGTCGTCGAATAGCATATTACTTTTGTACACAGTCATTTACATTGCAGGTGATGGCCCCCGCGGTCATTAATGTTCATGCTATTATTTGTTGCTAGTTGCTAACTCGGTTATGAAACTTGAGCGACGGTTGGGTTTGTGGCACTTTTTACTGTGTAAATGTTAAGTTATGCGTGAAAAGGATGAAATAAGCTGGGTCTATACACAATCTGAAACGGATTAAACAATCTTTAGTCGCTGACATTTTTGTGTTTTCTAGAGGAAAGTGTATCATGCATACTTTCCTAGTCGAATCGGCTGCTTCTACTCTGCGAACCATACGTTCTCCTGCGACTAGTCTCAAGACAGCTAGCACTAGACAGCTGAATTAAGAGCCATATGTACACATTGGAGAATTGTATACGATGTCCCGATCTTCATTACAGGAACCAAGTCCTGAGATATATAATTAGTAAAGCTATTGATAGCACCAAAGTAATAGTGGTTTGGAGAATTTACGACAAGAGAACTTCTATAGAAATATTTATCAATTAGTATATCACGCAATGATATGTATGTTGTCCTTCTAGGATACTGACTTCTGAGTTCATTTTAATATTAATCACTAAACACACACATCAAAAAAGGAAATATGCTCTGAAACGGAACATTGTCGAGTTCCATCAAGTTTGATCGGTTTAATACAGTAAATAGATACCCTATACATATAAACTAGTTGCCATTCTTATAGATTTTGGCTATAAAAGTTGAGTGCATGTTCACACTAATTCATTATTTTGCTAACAATTCTAAGATGGAGTATGTAACGTCTTTTCCCTAAGCGCCGACTTAAGTTGTACTTAGAGGTGTCTGCACGTTTGTTAATACTAGCAGTCCCTATTATTTTTCGTCTGTCAATTTAGACTCTGGGCTAGACGTAGCAACAAGTGGTGTATGTTATCCATCTTGACTAAGTGAGGGATAGAAAATTTTAGATTCTAGATTAAGCATTTCTATACTTCTGAGCGAGCCAGTTATTCTATTGAGGACAAGTAGTAGAATTCTCGAAGAGCGGGCTCTTTTATTATCCCTTATTTGATTCTACTCAGCCCCAGTTTAGCATCTGCAGAATTCCATGTTCAGAGGTAGTTCTATCTATTTTTTTATAACTAGCTATACCTTCAGCTCCCCATCCCATGGAGCACCATGTATAGCCTTACACAAACAAATGCCACAGTTTTGGAGGCCTTCCCATCTCTTCGGACTCAGTAGCATTCCTAGTTGTCTGTGTTCCATTTGTTCCTGTCGACATAAATTATTATCATGCCGAAGCTACTCGTACAAGGACAATAAAGGCACTATGAGGGCTGCGAACGACATTAGCTATCTTAATGATATTGACTCGGTTAAGATGCTCTGAACTCCCCAGTTCCAACGACAAACATCCCCTCACCTCTTGTCTTTCCATATTGTTTGCAACTGCGCGAAGAGAGGACTAAAAAGAGAAACTTAATCGTCAAGAGATAGTGTTGGCATCAAAAGTACACTTTCACATAATACTATTTCCATTAGTGACAAATGTAAAAAATATGTCAACATCAATTATTCCTGTATTTCTTATTTCTTTCTACGCATTTAAAATTAATTTTTGGTATAGAAAATGCTTTGTTGAGTTGTAGTATACAAATGCCATTCCCGCTGGTAGTTTTGTCATATGAGGGAGCCCATTCTTTATTTAGTATGCTAAATAAAAAACAACATCATCGTGCTCATAAGTGCCCAGCGAACTTTCCAAATGAGCCCTGTGCGAGGAGCCTTATTTTATAATTTTTAGACTATCCTATTTCCCCGGTCTATGTGAAATGGCATATTATCATAACTAATTACGTAACAAACTAATATTCAAAGTATATCCTGTTTCATTTTTTCATATAAATTCATACACAAACAAAACTGAATGGATATTACGTCTATAATAACATGCTATGCAGTTAGTACTAGTACAAATTAAACTATATCTATACAATAACTGACTATATTTTGCCTATGGTCAATGTATAGATGAATAGAGGAAATTCGACCGAACTATTTTTAATTAGAGTGTGGATCTTGGAAATACTGCAGCAAGTACCATACTGCGATATTTCTCATATCACGATCAGCACTACATGATGCACTGCCTCATGCAATTTGGTGTCGTAATTAAAACTTTAACCAACTCTGGCGAGCCACGGCCGCCTCTTTATTTAACCCTTCTGCCTGAGATGTGCACGAGATGTATGACCAGTGATTACTTGGTGTCTACACTGATGCTGTACACCTCTGAATGTGATAGGATGAGTGAGCAATAAAACCATTTATGACCTGAGTTTAAAATTCTAGATAAACGACTATTATACTATATCATGATATAGAAAGTTGAGCTGGGATTATAGGGATGAGATCTTTCAGCTCACACCGTTTCACGAGGGGTTAGAGCTCTTGGAGTTATGATAATCGACCGATAATGTGAAGTTCCTTTCGTCTCTTGTCAAAGGAACCAGTTAGGTCAACCTATTCTGTATATTGCTGGACCGCATAGCGAGCGTAGTCCACTAAAAGACAGCAGCAATGTCATTAGTTTCCTGTTGTTAGGGACTTTTAATTTATATCATACTAATATCACCACACGAGTAAACTAAGATGTAAATGCAGGTGTAGTAATTTATTTTATTAATATCGAGTATATCACTATCAATGTGTCTGTATTTAAATTTCGTATGTTTCGTTGCGAGTTTCGGTGATCCTAGAGAAGGTTTAAATGTAATATTTTGTAAGAGTAGGAGCTTTAGATGCAATATGATTCGTTCGTAGACCATATTCTTTGGAGTATAAATTCATTTATCACCTCAGAGAATTATACAAAGTACCTTAAAGTGCTAAACATTTTTGTAAAACTATATCTTCCAATTAACATATAATGGCTCAATTTAGAGTACACGTGACAAGACTAAGTACCATTCACTATTAATGATCCTTCTTTTTAATACATGTTTAATCACACATGCAACAGTAGTATTTTTGTATAATAAAATAAAAAGAGAAAAAAAAAGTTATAATGCGGTATATGGATCTGTTTCTCGTCTCCATTCTGGACAAGATGAAAGAACTAATTATAGTCTTTAATTAAGTAAATATAGATAAAGACTTTTTACATAAAACAATAATTTACTCTATAACCTAGGTGAATGAGTGTTAGCTAGCGAATGCAGAAATGGAATCTCGACCTGTTACTCGCAAAAACATTGTTATGAAAATTTTTCGGTACAAAATGATTGCTTCTCTCACAATACACACCAATGAAGCAAACAACAGAGTTGAGGTAACTAAATAGTGATCATTAAGGTATAATTAGTTATGAATCAGTCTAACAATTTGATAGATTTGTACCCTCAAAAACGATCAATAAACTGAAATATCATATTGTTTACCATTTTGGACTATAAATATAAACAAGCAGAGAGTTTATGCACCACACTGTTGATCCTTAACGAAAAAGCTGTGATACACAATGAAGAATCTATACTGTCTGCACACAATTCGTGTCCTGTCTCACATGGGTAAAGTCTCTCACACTGGTGAAAATGTGAGAAATTGTGACCCCGTCCCTGCTCAATAGGCTGTTAGCTCTGAGCATAGGCCTAAATTTTTACAGTCTCTTCACCGGTAATGGTTGATGTTTTCATAAACAGCACTTTCAATAAATATGTGTTCCAGTCCATTTTGATTACAGTAAAGATTATTTATCAAACTTTTTGATTCTGATGAGTCAAGGCCCGGGTTTTTCTCCATACTCGCGAAAATGCGAACTTGATTTTAAATCTCTTGTCGCAAAATCAATTTTCTAGTCGCGTATATGCGAAACGCGTTTTAAAAAAAACCACTCGCAATCTTGGAACACTGCAGGCAATTTCACGACAACCATTATGTCGATCCCTGATATACAGTCAAGAATAAACAAACTACGTGTAAGGTTGTGTGAATTATATACAAGCTATTGTGAAAGTGATACTTGGGACGAAGAATTGAGTATTCGTGATATACAATAGGTTCATGTGGTAACATTTTCACAAACATCAGCCTCCGCATTCAAGTTTTGCATTGTAAACATTCAAAAACATTTAAAAAGACATAAAAATATATTGCATATATATTACATTACAACTAAAAATAAATAGATCTGACATGAATTCTCTAACAATTTTGTTCTCTAGCTTGGTCTTAAAACATCTATGGGATTTAGACTGCCTTATTTTCAATGGTAAACATTCCACAATCTTCAACCAATATGTCCCGAAACTTCTGTCACTGAAAGTTTTCTCTGTTGCTCAATAGGAAACAATGTAGCAGCCCTCAGAGA
>CAJDSM010031105.1:3791-16549 GCA_903981925.1 Ostrea lurida
TTTTATCCGATCCAATATTTTGATGTTTGATCCGCNTCATCGATGAGTCTGTTAATATTATCATCTTATTTGAGTTCTCTTTCTAAGTTTGACCAAAAGCTTTACCATTGATTACATTTTCTTGATTACTTTCGTCTTTTAGGTTGGTGGTTGGTAGAATACTACTTCCTTAAAAATACAAACAGATGACCCAAAATTTGGAGCGAAAAACGTCGACAAACAACGGAAGGGAATGGATTAGATCTAAAGGTTTTGTTATACGACACAATACTTACTGTCAACAACTTTTGTTAAAGGTTATATGTACTTTTACTTGCAAATGACATAATAATTATTACTACAAATTATCGTGAAAATGAGTGTGCCATTTCTTGCTCAGACTATTTTTTGGTTAATTACCATAACGCTATATCACAAGGACGGATTTCTATATTAGGAGATAAATTTCTCAAAATGAAATGAAATGTTTTGCTCGTGTTTTTATACTAACATGCGTCAGAGTTTATCGATTATTTTTTTTCTTTTTTGCAAAAAGCTGTTCATATTCTTGTAAACTTGTCAGCCTATATACGTCGTCTAACTTGGACATAAATCAACGTTAACTACATACATGTATATATAGTGTATTGCATGTCGGCACATGTATAGTTAGTAACTGTATAAGGTCCGTTCTATATGATTTGTTCTACTTTACCATTTTCCCGTGCGGTCAGTGTGCGTTCAGCGTGCGGTCACCGTGCGTTCAGTCATTTTTCATTCATTGTTCAGCGTGCGGTCACCGTGCGTTCTCCGTGCGGTCACAGTGCGTTCAGCGTGCGGTCACCGTGCATGTGGTAAAGTAGAACGTTTCAGGGACTGTACATTTCTAATATTCTATCTAGAATGTCCTCACATGAAGCATTATGGTAGAGTTTATATGCAGAAATCTGTAAATCTGACTGTAACACCCTCTCCCCGACCCTGCAATTGGATAACATGAAGAAACTAAACTGTAGGAACCTAGGACAACAACTACAGACAACCCTCAACTTTAGATGCAAGGGAAGATCCCCATATTACGAGCTCTTTTCTCATACTAGTAGTTTCGAAATATTTTCTCGTAATTTCGCGATCTATTCTTATAATCTCGAGATTCTGAGATCTTTTCTCGTAAGTTTGAAATATTTTCTCGTAGTTTCGAGATAATTGCGAGCAAAATAAATGTATAGTATATTGTATTTCCTCGATACTTTTGGAGCGATGTACAATTGTAATTGATTTTACGAAAATTTAACATACATTTTGTAGGAATGGCAGAAGGATAAAAGCGACCGCAATCTTCGGGCACGCTACGCATGGAACAGGCAACAGTTACTAAATATAGACCCCGCAAACACAGATGTTGCGCTCGGTGAGTCCAAGCATTTATAACAATATATACTAAAGAAATTACTAGAAAAGTGAATTTAAGAAAATATATTTTTGACTAATATAGTACATTTAGAATATAAAATCAAGGAAAGCTCATGGTGGAAAGATTGATATTACTATGGTTTATCAATATTGTAGGTCACCTAACATAAATAACGGTACATCTATTATCTATATACATTTTTTTTCTATTTTGTGATCTGATAGGTCTCTTCAATGACGGCCATATGAGTTTTGAATTGGACAGAGACAATTCCTCAGACGGAGAGCCCAGTATATCAGAGATGACACAGAAAGCCATCAAGATTCTCCGAAAAAATCCCAAAGGTTTCTTCTTATTAGTTGAAGGTAAATATTACAAAACCAAGTAACTCTAACACGAACCCAGGTAGTAGCTGAGTGCCATTAAAATACGGAATTTATTTCATTTTTTCTTTTATTCTTTGTGTATAATAACCAGTAATTTGCAGGTGGACGTATTGATTCTGCGCATCACGATAATAACGCCAAACGTGCGTTGTATGACACGCTAGCGTTTGAGAAGGCCATTAGGGAGGCGTTAGACCTTATAGACGACAAGGACACGCTAGTCCTGGTGACGGCAGACCACTCCCAACCCCTCATCATAGCGGGATATGCCACACGTCACAACAGCTTATTTGGTAAATATATTGGGTAAGGGGGGGGGGGGTGTTAAGTGCTGAGGTGTTGTTATCACTTTTGGGGTAGTGGCATTCAAATATAGATACAAATTATTCACGTTAACGTTGTCACAAGACATACATGTAATAGTATTTTGTACAACCACAATGATACTGTGGATGTTTAAATTGCAAATCTGAAAATTCCATCTGCAGTGGAGTTGATCGCACTATATTATAATTATAAAGAAACGGGGGCCTGTGCCAGATGCTGCTATCGATTTTTTCTTTCTTTGTAGGTTACGTAGACAAGGTGAAAACAAAGCATATTCCAAAAGAGGGCGTATTGTGGACGACTTTGTTGTACGGTACCGGTCCTGGTTATGACTGGGGTAAAAGAAGTAATAAAACGAGGGAACAATTGGGTGAGTCTTAACACGGGGGAAAGGGGTGGGAATGTCTTTAATGGTGGTAGATACTACCTTATAAATACAGTTGAACTTCGGTATCTCGAACTCTGATATCTCGAATACCATGGCTAAGCTGAAGTAATTTGAAAGTCCCAGTCACTTCCTTTACACTCGATATCTCGAATCCACCGATATATCGAACTTTTTTCACTGTCCCATTGAGTTCGAGATTACGAGTTTCGACTGTATAACAAATGATGAAAAATATTTCAAACATAGCTCAGTGGTCAAAGCATCGGGCTGGTAAAATCCGTCAGAGACTTTTTCAAAATCAAGGTTTTTGTATCCAACATTGCGTATTACTCACCTTTTTGACATGTACCTGTAACATATTGCCGTATCTTTCTTGATCAATTCATTTCGCGCTGTTTTGAGAAACCTTTTCAAAGTATAGAAGACCATCTCATAACAGTCATATAATTCATCCATAATTTCTTTTATTGTTCTAAAACCAAAACTCAAGTACATGTTGTTGTGATTTTTAGTGACATTGTCTTAAATGTGAACAATATCCTTAACGTGGTNATGATTTTTATTGATATTGGCTCTATCTCTCTAGTCCAGATATCATCAGACAAAGTGTTGGCAAATGTAACGCACGATTTTATTCTTTAAAATTTTTGTTCAAAATTTATACACTTTATACATGCGAGTTATTTTTATTTCTTTAGAAATGAAAGCTACCGAAAACACACTTAGTCTAGAATACTCACGGTCTAAAGGAATAGAATATTATCTTAAATGTGAACAATATCCTTAACGTGGTTAGGAAACTATATAGTGAGACCAAATGCAAGAAAACAAAGTGTTGCTATATATATATAATAAAAACCATGAGGGTTTCTAAATATTAATTTGCTTTACACAGTTTCATGCTACTAAGGGGAGATATTTTTGAGTTAAACTAAATTGCAAGTGAATTTGTAAGAATTCAAACATCCTTAGGATTTAACATGGTAACACTTCAATGATGTAACAAACCATGCATTTCAACACTCGTGTTGGATTACGCAATCGCTGTTCTGTAACAATATTTTTTTCCAGAGCAAAAAAAAAAAAAAATGTACACCATTCTTGGATATCACAAAAGATAAAAGCAGGTGTACTTTCTCGATAAATTACCGCTCAGTAGATTAATGCACAATGTAAAGGCAAATACAACGCAACAAGTGATCAATCTTGAAAAGCTAAAACAAGAGTTGAGCAAACACGAACCCCTGGACACACCAGAGGTAGGATCAGGTGCCTAGGAGGAGTAAGCATCCCCTGTTGACCAGTCACACCCACCGTGAGCCCATTGTCTTGATCAGGTAAACGGAGCAACCCGTAGTCAAATCAGTGCATGAAAAACAGCTTAACAATTGCTATGAAACACACAGGGTTTTGACACAATCTGGGCGAACTATAGTGTATATAGTATATAGGAGTNGATATGGGAAGTTGACGATGAAGAACCTGAAATCGTCTCGTTTGTCATAAATTTGAGTTTTTATAGTTTGCCGTTAATGTCTATGTTCAATAAAATATCCCAATAATATTCAGCTCCGCTAGATATATGGACCCTTTACTTAATCTCGTAGCAGTCCTTCATAATTCATGTCTGACAATTTACATTCAGCTTCGGCCTGATTCTAGAAATAAAATTATGAATCCTTTATAAAATCTCCTTTGGAGTAGTTCTGATAACGATGCCCACACGTTTTGCATCGTTTTAAAAAAAAAACCACCTCCCTCCTTTCAATTAGTACTATAATACAAGGACTATTCAGCTCAACACCCGTTTCTGGGCTCTAAACGAACAATCTGTTGGATTATGGTGGTTAGATTCACTGCTGCAGCCATGGTGATGTATTTGTCGCCAATTGACACACGTTCTATGAAATGAAAACAGATACAACATCACCAGTTTGAGTGCCATCGCACCAAATCGGTCCCTGGTTTAAAAAGGTGGAAAGAGTCAAAAGTCGCAATATTAACAGAAGCACAAATGCTCAACAGTTACACGCCCGGGTAGGGCAAAACAAACTGTAGATGTGGTAAATAAATGGAAAAATAACAAATAAATTGTTACAATATTAACATCATTCCATTCATAATTATTCCGATTGTAAATTTCGAATTTTGACACTTTCACTTTAACCAGGCGTTGGATTTTTCCGTTCTTGTCGAAACGGCATACAAATTGGCGATGTTTTCGTTTGATAGAGAGTGTGTCAACCGGCGACAAACACATCAACATTTAGGAAAATCAATGCTGTGCACGGTTTTTCATTAATTCTTTCTTTCTTTGCAACATTCGTCTCTCGTTGATATAGTACTACATGCAGGGGATGTTACTGGGTATTTAAACGATGCACAAATGACCATAGCGTGTCGAAATTGTTATCAAAACGATTTTATAGGGGATTAATAATTATATATATTTTTTTACTACATGTATCTACAACCCGGAAGACAAGCTCTTGTAACCACCATCACCATGGATTTCGCAGTGCTTATCGTCTTGACATTAAAATCCCAAAATTAAAGCAGTCAATGAATTTTCCATTTGAGGAATTATTTACTTAATGATATTGAAAAGTTACCATAGATAACGAACAGTGATCAATCTCGCAAGTCCTAAATTAAATACAAAACAAGGGTTGGGCAAATACGGACCCCTGGGCACACGAGAGGTGGGATCAGGTGTCTAGGAGGAGTAAGTATCCCTGTTAACCGGTCACATCCGCCATAAACTCATTGTTTTTATCAGGTAATCGGAGCAATTTGTAGTCAAATCAGTGTTACTGTGTACATGAAAAACTGCTCAACAATTGCTATGAANTACTGTGCACATGAAAAACTGCTCAACAATTGCTATGAAACACATCAGACAGCATTTGACCCAATGGCAGACCATACTGGCAAACGAAATCGTTTTATGCAAAATACTACTGTTTTTCTTTATTATTGATACATACAAACTCCCTGTATCTATATTACTGTACATCATCAGAAGCACGAGATAAAAACTCTTCAATATCAGAAAATAAACAATTCCTTCAATCAACTTAAGGAAAATGATTTTCCCGTGTGGAAGGAAATGCATGGTGTCTGTGATATTTCTTAAAACTATATGCAATTTTCTGTTTAATTCTAGAGAGCAAAGACTACATCCAAGCGTCCGCCTCTCCGAGAGACTCCAGCACCCACGATGGTCAGGATGTAGCCATTTATGCACGCGGTCCAATGTCCCATTTATTCAGGGGTGTACATGAACAACATTATATCAATTACGTCATGACTTACGCATCTTGTATTGGGCGACATAAAAATAAGTGCATGTCTGAATCTCGACTTACTAGCACCGGAAGTGTCAATGAAAAATCAGTATTGCTGTTCGTTTTAATTACGTATATGTTTGTGTTTTGATTAAAATAAAATATACATGAATTTACGTGCTGTTTTTATTAAAATATTACATGTACACACAAGCATAGAATGTTCCTCTGAATGCGATTAAAAAAGAAGTCCAAAACGTGTATTGTTTTGCTTTTGATTTATTTTGTAAAACATCTGTAAGTTGTAATCAAATATAATTATATACAATCCTTTTGATAGCACTAACCAATTGACAGTCTTATTATTACATCCACGGGCGCCATATATCAATGGCTGCCACATAGCTCTCGTGAAATAACGGTTCTAATGCCATTCTCAACCTGATACTGTGTCCAGTTTCAAATATCTTCGAACATTGTTTGGCTGATGACTCGAGCACGTGATCAATTCTAGAGATGATGCTGGCATGTTGATCTGACGTTGGGGTCGAAGCAAAGCGAGGACTGCCAATTCTAGCTGTGAGTGGCGTAGATGGCAGACGTGGGGAAGATACGTCGGTGTCGAATTCCATAAAAACCGGATGTGGGTGGCTGTAGACAGTCGTGTCTGGGCACATCAAGGTTGACAATGTGTAGTGACGAGAACTAAGCAGAGAATCGTCCAAGTCGGAGCGCGCTCGGCTGAACAGCCTTCTCTGAGCCATCTGTCTGGGAAGTTCATTTCTCGGCGGCGAATATGCTGCAACCTGGTCCGTGTTGCGGTGTTGCTGTGGCGTCTTTGGAAGGTGTTTGTATGAACATCCCTTAATGTTTGATTTGCTTCTCAAGTTCTTTAAACTTCTGAATATGTTTTTCATTNTGTCTTTGGGAGGTGTTTGTATGAACACCCCTTAATGTTTGATTTGCTTCTCAGGTTCTTTAAACTTCTGAATATGTTTTTCATTCCGCGTGGCGGCTGCTTAGGTGTGAAGTTGTTGGTTTTCATTTCACTTTTCTTGGTGTCTGAATAAGTGCATTAGAAGTAAGATTTGTCAATAGTGACTACTGTTCTTGGTGTCTGGCATAAGCAATGAATAAGCAGTTAATGCGTACAATATCGACCACTCTTCTGGTGGCCGAATAAGCAATGAAGTAATATTTAATTACAAGTAATCGAACACGTTCTTGTGTCCGAATAAGCAATGAAGTAAGCATTAATGAGGTACAAAATCTGACCACTCTTCTTGGTGTTCCGGAATAAGCAATGAAGTAGCTTTAATGGTCAATTCGATCTATGTGTCCGAGAAGCAGGAGTAAGCATTAATGGTACAATAATCGACTCTTGTGTCCGACTAAGCAATGAAGTAAGCATTAATTGTACCCCTAATCGACCTTGGTGTCCGATTATGCAATGAAGTAAGCATTAATGGTACCATAATCGGATCTTGGTTCGAATAAGCATGAGTAAGCATTAATGGTCCATAATCGGACTCTGGTTGGAATAAGCAATGAAGAACAATAATGGTACCATAATCGACTACTGAAGAAATTCCATTACTATGGTCAAATCTATGGCATCAAGCGATACATATCATTTAACATGAAATAGTATTTGGGTTATTAATTAATTATGATCATATTTGATTTTAATTCAGCGTGTTTATATACCTCGCATCACTAACACGTTGCATGTCCAAAGTAAATACATTAAAGTTGGATTATCATGTAACTCACCATTTGCTTTGATTTCCTTCCTTGGTACAATTTTCCTGACCTTTCCTTCCACCGTGACCGACACATTTTTAGTCATTCTACAGAGAAAATAATCTCATCGTATTGAAAATTCATTTCTATTTAAAAAAAAACCACAACAACAACCAAATTTAACAGAAACACACACTACACATAAAACCAATTATAATTCAACCCCATGTTTCGTAAAACTTAGATGAATGTTAATGGAATTACAGATAGCCAGAGTTGAGTTTAAGTGTAATGCAATTCGAACTGAGTCCGTGCGTTGCAAATGAGAGATATTTGATTCACGGAAAAGGAGAACTGAAATTTGCAGAATATAAACTGGTTTCAACTAAAACTTGCTCTTTTTGTGCCTCTTATAGCGATTCTGATCTGCGACAAACACTGGTGGATTCGTCGAGGTTTCTCAACACATGTTTATTGATCGCTAAAAAGCAGTGAAATAAAATTTAAGTATTATATAATTTTATATATGTGTGTATAATGTGGCATAGTACATTTATTAAGCGCGCGCTTAATTAGCACTTTTATTTTACAAAGAAACCCATGAAAGATATAATAATTCCTAGTTAGTTTTAGATATCGCCTATAAAAAATATTCCCTATGAACACCATATTATTCAAAATAAACGTATAGTTCCTTCTTGTTTGGTATCGCTGTAAGCGAGGATAAAATAAAAAAACTATCGTAGTCTTCCAGGATGTGTCGGCCTGCCTACTTCTAATTATCATTTGAAAATTACTTCATTCATTTAAAGTATCTCATGGCAAAAAGTATTAATTATAATTTTTTTTGTCAGAATTCAGTTCTGTTCAAGTTTTAATACCAGAATTACAATGCATATTCTAACATGATGAATTAGATTAAAGATGAGATATTGTTTATGAGATGCCATTTGTGAGATTCTATCTGAATAAGACATTGTTTAATTTCAAGTTCTCAGGCCTCAGTCATTACTTCTGCAATGTTTAAAAAATTAAAGTTTGCGTCAAACAGGAAGTGGACATGTGCAGATTGGAAACTGCGTTTACACGATTACAGATTCCTACTGATGGCTCTGTGCCTAAATATCAGGAAGCTGCCTGTGTGGTTCCTGGAAAAATGTGACAGAAATTTGTCCATGTTAAAATAATTTCTAAGTGCGTCTTAAACAGGAAGTTGACTTTGCGCAGATTGGAAACTGCGTTACACGATACAGTTGTCCATACTGATGCTCTGTGCCAATATCAGAAGCTAACCTGTGTGTTGTTTCCTGAGAAAATTGACAAAATTTGTCCATGTTAAAAATATTCTAAGTTCGCGTCAAAACAGGAAGTTCGGAGTATGCGCAGATTGGAAACTGCGTTACACGATACAGTTGTCCATACTAATTATCAGAAGCTAGCCGTGTGGTTCCTAGAAAAATGTGACAGATTGTCCATGTTAAATAATTCTAGTTGCGTCAACAGGAAGTTGACAAGCGCAGATTGGAAACTGCGTTACACAATGCAGTTGTCCATACTGATGTCTGTGCCAAATATCAGGAAGCTGGCTTTCTGTGGTTCATTTCTGAGATAAAATAGTGACAGAAAATTTTGTGACGCCGACGCCAGACGCTAAAGTGATCCCATAATGTCGCCTTCCGCTAACGGCAGGCAGGCGACACAATAAAAAAAGAAGAAAAAAATGTAAAGCTTTTACTATTCTATTATTAAACGGTCAATATTTACAGAAAAAAATCAACAACAAAAATAGATCCATGGACTAAAAATAAATTAGATAAATCAAAATCAGCTAAAAATCCTGTGAATATTCTAGTACGATGTATTAGTTGTGCGGGTCCATTTAGATGGACAGATATGGGCAGTAGAATTTTATTGTGGATTGCCAAATTTAACAAGCAAATTTTTTAACTCAGATTTGATTAAAATATTCATTAGAAAGTTTAAACCTGAAACAAAAGTTTAAATTTTTTTTAAAATTTTGTCTTATAATTCGCAAAGATGTATATCAATCTTTTGAGTTAGAGTATTGCACGGATCCTTGTAGTAATTGTGTCCAAAAGTGCCCCTCATGGTTATGCCACTCAAAATACGAATACTACTAGTATTAATTCCACTTGTGTCTTGTAAACTTTCATTTCTTCAAAAGTTAAGGTAATGGCGAAGAGAAATGAATTAAATGATTTTGGAAAAAAATATACATGTATCTTACCCCTCTCTTTCCGATAAGGTTTTTGCCTTTAGGTTTAGCTATTTTCCGAAGTTTTTCTCCGATCGTCTTTTTCATTTTCATGGTGCAATACCGTCTATACCCTTGAAGCCTCTCTGTTGAACTAACGATGTTTTCACGTCAAGTGCAAAATTACGTATGTGTATACCCTAAATTACTTCACGATGGAGAAATCAACATGTGCCAGGTGTGAAACTCAGGTGTGAATTGTTGATATACCTTGGATCACAGTCGACATTCAGAGAGGTGTCAACTAAGTACTCCTCCGCGCGGGTAGGGGTCCGGTTTGGGATTGAAGATAAATATTGTCTGTTACCCTAATTAATGTTTGTTGTTGTTAAATTATACCCTATTGGGACAATGATGTTTGACCACCTCCTACTGGTTTATTAGGAGGGTTATGATTGCTCATTTGGCTGTTGTGTGGAAGAGTAGTGTTCCATTTCGTGGGAAATTTCTAAATTCATTTCTCATTTAAGTGTTCCACAGAAGTGACAAGCATGAGAAAGACTGCAAAAATGGCGATAATTAATTAAATGATTCATGAAATTAACGTGGGACACTAATATCTAAAAATCATACAGTTCACGAGAAGATGATTTTTCCAATATGTCAATTAAATTCTCTCTACCCGTCGAACGCGACAAAATCTAATGATTTCTTTGTTCATACATAAATCTATTAGTGGGAAAATCTCTATAAAATTTAGATTTGCATTGAGAGGATGCATTAAATATTAGCTGAATCATCTCTCAAAACCTCTGTTTTCAACAAATGATTTGACAGCAGCAATCGAGTTGTCTAGGACTAAGGTTGAAGAAATCTTTTTACTCTAATTATAGTATTATTGATAAAGTGAAAGAATTCAAATTCAGGCCAGGTACTTTTTGCAAAGCTTAAAAACGTTTCTGTGAACAATCCCAGAAAGCTATGTTTGGAGTTATAAGAAAAATAAGACAATTCAATTCATTACATTTATTTGACAAAGTCATTTTACCTGTTTTAATTTACGGATGTGAAATTTGGGGATATGAAAATTTACAAATCATAAGAGGTCTCCACTCCTATATTTTTGGTTTGAAAAGTTCCACTCTGTCATAGAAACAGGATGTTTTCCAATTTATATTCTAAATGTGTATTCTGGGATGATTTCTTATAGTGCCACATTAGCGTGTAGTCACGAAAACAAAATTATAAATATTCTTTACAACTATTTATAAATATACACAATACTAAAATGGCGCATTTAAAAATCCTTGGTTTGAATTTATTCATAGAATTTTAAACATTTTTGGAGTTTCTAATACATGATATGTTCAATCTACTGTGAATGAAAAATGGACAACAACGCTGTAAAACGAATCAATTTATCCAGACGTGGTCAAGTGATGTGTTGGTGGTGCACAGGATCTTTAAAACAAATTTTGGTCTGGAAACATATCGTGTTAATCTTCCTAAGAAAGTCAGCAGATCCAACCCCCCCCCCCCTTCCATGAACATGTAAAACCAAAAAAGTGTTTTAATCTAATAGTTTGTACATATTTGGTTTCTTGCAAAATGCTGTTAAAAAAATAATAAACTCCCCCCCCCCCCCCACCCCCCCCCCCCCCCCCCCCGTCTTGTGTTTCATGTAATGATATGCATATTTATTTACATATTTTATTGATTTCGATGTAACTTGCCGGTTCCTGGAAGCTGAGACCATATGTAGCATTTGTGTAAACCTTTCATTGTGCCAAGCATAGCCTATACATCTACCAAAGGAGAGAATATTTTCCCGGTGATATGTACACGTATTTACGTGAACTATGACGGCTTCCACACAAGTCGACATCGGTATCTTTTTGGCAGTCTGATTAAAACCAGCCCCCCTTCTCCTGACGACGATAGGAGAAAGGGGGGGGGGGGGGGGGCGGCGGCTGGTTTTAATCAGACTGATTTATTGGTTGATGATTTCCATAATTATGTTGTTGCAGTTTCTAAGACGAAGTCGGTTTGAACGTTCCGATGATAACATAATTCACGAGTGCGATAGGGTTTATTGCCCAGACAATGGTCAGTCAAAACGACTTAAAAGTTGTGAAAGGAACGCAAAACGTTTCTGTTCATCGCAAAAAATTTAGATTAGGCCACACCAATCCGTAAAATAGTTCTTCGGATTTTCAAACAAAAAAAAAGTGAGGCGAGAGGGCGAAATTATTTTACAAATATTATTTTTCATTTTGGAGATAAAATTTATCTAATACATCGAATATCGAATACAAGAAATATAAATATTATTAAATGTTCAAAAAGCGAGCGCTTACAAATAAAGATCTAAAATCATTAGAAATCATTTGCTTACCAAATGATCTTGATATTTTTCGATTAGTATTTTGAAGTATTGTATATAGAAAGATAAGAAAGCTTAAAAACACCTAATTACACTGTCAAAAGCTTTTTCAAGGGCCTGCATTTCTGTCATTTGTCAGCCAAGTGTATCAAGATTTTTATAGTGCTTGTTGTAAAATGGCGAAAAAATTGTCGGGGAAAAAAAAAATTTGGATATTTTGGACATGCGAGCGAACATTATATTTTTTTTTATTAGAAACACACAGTTCCTTAAGGTATTCCTACAAATATTGAAATTTGACGGTACCACTAATCAAAATGTATTAGTGGCTGATTTCATTAAGCGTGATATCTAAAATCCCATGGCATATTCTGACACCCAATCTCATCCTCTGTTGTATGAACAGTCAAAAAGAGGTCAGATATCTATTAGAAACACACAGCTCCCTAAGGTATTCCTACAAATATTGAAATTTGACGGTACCACTAATCAAAATGTATTAGTAGCTGATTTCATTAAACAAGATATCTGAATATCCATGCCATATTCTGACATCCAATATCACTAGATGTATTTTATGTACAGTTAAAGATAGGTTGTACATGTATTAGAAACACACAGCTCCTTAAAGTATCC
>CAJDSM010031106.1:0-14282 GCA_903981925.1 Ostrea lurida
GATGGGAACCTTCCTCAATGTATTCCATATCCTCATCTACCTCTTCTACAGTTACTGCAAGAAAATATTCTATTTATTAAACTCAGAACTTAGTTATGGCAGCTGTCATTTCATNTTTTGAACTCATGATAAAACTCCTTTAAGCATTGACAATACAGCTGACAATTTTAATCTGTTTTCTATTGTGTAAAACGACTGACCAGATGGGAACCTTCCTCAATGTATTCCATATCTTCATCTACCTCTTCTACAGTCACTGCAAGAAAATATTTTATTTATCAAACTGAGAACTTAGTTATGGAAGCTGTCATTTTAAAATTTTGTTTTCATTCTGCAAAAAGTACAAACAAATGGTCTTCTATCGTATGTCACAATGGCGTTTACTGAAGACAAATCCTTCCACAATATGTCAGGAAGTGTCCACTATTCCTCGGTACGTTACCTGGAGGTAATGCCACGTCTTTCTTGATTAAGGAGGCTGCACACATGCCCCCAAGGTACGACAACTCTCTTTCAATTTGAAAAATGCTCTGCAAAATCGAAGCATTATCATTATTAAACCCCTTAGTTCTTATGTGGATATGCTACAGATATATGTGTTTAATGCACTGGGTTATAGATCTGTACAATATGAACGAACCTCCTCTGGTGTAAAATTCCATTCATATCCCACTACCACACACTTGAATCCGAAGAAACAGGACTTTTCATCCTTCACATAATCTGAGGCAGTCTCCAAGGAAAAGATTACTTCATGACCTGAAAACACAGTCACCCCTTGAATCTCAGCTTCTGATTCTTTTTTATACACCTGCTGTGCACAACACAAAACGAATAATGAAGAAAATTTTCATTTTCTCCAAATAAAAAAAAATATACCTGGTAACACAATGGCTGTCTTCGGCCAGTTACTGGATCCATGGAACTTCTTCCACATTGGCCAGTAATTCTGGGTGTTGAGCCCCTCCTCTGGAGTAGGATCTGAGGGGGCGGGGTCTGAGCCTTCAGTGGTAGGGATATACAACTGGAGGGTGTCCTCTACCTGGGCCGTACAACACTGAGGGTCAAACTCCAGCACCATCCACTTCACTCATGGTCAGGGAAGACTCACCTGTAAAACACACCAAAATGTGGATAGAAATGTTTGTTTTGCGAGTCTGGGAAGATCACCTGAAAACACACCAAAATGTGGATAGAAAGTTTTGTTTTGCGAGTCTGGGAAGATTCACCTGTAAAACACACCAAAATGTGGATAGAAATGTTTGTTTTAAAGTCTGGGATAGATCACCTGTAAAACACACCAAAATGAATGATAGAAATGTTTGTTTTACGAGTCAGAGAAGAATATTGACTATTGCACTCGTAAGAAGTTGAAATGTATATCTTACACAAAATAGAAAGGATAAAATAGAGAGGAATGTAACTAATTTCAAAGTGCAGGATAAACATAATCAAACCATGAAAACAGATAATCATACACTGTATTTTATCAGATTCAGTACATTTGGAATACAGTCTTATTTACACCTCAGCACTAACCTTATAGTTGAAGACCGAGGCTGGTTTGTATGGGTGATCACTCTCCACAATGGCATAGTGCTGGGAGGTGGTGCCATTCTCTGGGGGGACCTCCGGGGCTGGGAGAGGGGGCGGGGACAGGGTGTTTAGCTGAGCCACCTCTGGTAGGATTTCCTGAATGATTCCCAGGATCTGTACAGCTCCCTGTGGCAAAATAATAACTGTAATCTTTACATCAACACCAGTAAGAGATTAAATAAATCTAAAATAAGGTCAGGCACAGCCATTTAAGATACATTATTTCACTTTTTCCCTGTTGAGGGTAATTAGAGAAACACACCCTGGGGTCCTGGGATGCCACAGGTCCAATGTAGGCGAGAATCAGCGGCAGCAAAGAGCTAAAGATGTCCGCCGATCCCAGCACTTCTACTGCTGTCCCTGAAAGGGGAGTCGAACTGTATCATAGAACTGTGTCATAATATCCACAAGATCGGACTCAACATGATTCTCTTCTCCACTGTGTTCACAATACAGTGAAACTAGTATAATATGAGTGGTTTCGAACAGAAAGGACCCTTAAGTAAAGTGCTAGATTATGGAATGAACNTCGGACTCAACATGATTCTCTTCTCCACTGTTTTCACAATACAGTGATACTAGTATAATATGAGCGGTTTCTAGCAGAAAGGACCCTTCAGTAAAGTGCTAGATTATGGAATGAACTACATGTATATATAGAACAATCCCTCAAAATGCTAGGGCAATATTAAATGTTGTTAATATATTACAGTCAAACAAACATGATCAGTGATAATGATATATTTCTTTACAAGTATGCAAAAAATGACGTCACATTGATTTTATTATGACATTTTAAAACACTGTTGAATAATAGAAGAGTCTTTCTTGCTATCAATGACTCATAATATACTGTACGAGTGTAAAACTCAAAGACAATTGAGAATGAAAATGAAGTTTGAAAAATATACAGTACAATGCATTGCATGGGTGTCAGCTGTATACACGTTTTACCTGGGAAATCAAACCGCAAAATTAAACTGACCTTCCGCTGCGAACTGCGCCCTCCTGAGGACGTCGGTGGCCACCCTACAGATGGCGCTCACCATATCGATGGCGTTCTTACGCGCCTGGAGCTCCGCCAGAGATTTATTGTTCTGGTAATTCTCTCCTTCTTGTGGTGCACTGAAAAGTGTCTTGTTTATCAAAAAGACGGCAAGCAAATTTGCAACATTTTTTACCCTGATGGGAAAATGCCATATTTTGTCATATATTAAAAAGAATTTGAATATAAGCAAAGTACTCTTTTCAAATACTAAATGTTTAGAGACCCTAAAAGGAAAGGGATGAACATTAACTTTGAATTTTTTGATGATTCAACGAGTTGAGTAAGACCCTCTGTGAACCTCTGCTTTATCAGGAGAAAATATAACACTAACCAGACCATGATTACTGAGTGCTTTGGGTTTTTTTTCTCTCTCTAGTGACCAACCTGTAGTAGAGGATTTGTGGAATCTGGCCCCTCATGTGATTGGTTCCATTGGTACTGAGAGAGCTGGCGTGGAATGTGAAGTTTGTCCCATCCGGACATCGAACCTTGGCCACCCCACCGTCCCCATTCAGGGTCCTCATACTGCCATGATTCTTCAGGCGTACTGTGTATTTCACCCCTTCCTATGGAAAAAAGTGAACTCCATGTACAGTTAAAAGTGTACCAAAATCATACTCAAGAACTTTGATTAAATATGATACTGGTACAGAAAATTTTCTTACGTCAGGGGAATAAAATAATCTACATCTGTACCTTGATTGCTATTGGTCTATCAAATTTAATCTCTGCAATATCATTGACACAGTCTTCGTGGCCATAAATGCCCTTGACTGACTCGATAACATTCCACCTCTGGGAAGGAGAAGGGTTGTTGATGCCGTCTCCCTGCTGTGAAGAAATAACATTCAGCCAATATCAGATATTCAGAATCAAATTTTGAAAAATTAAAACAAGTTCAGCAACACCACTTATAAACTGACCTGATGGGCAACATCACATAAACACCTGAGGCAACATCACGTAAACACCTGTGGCAACATCATGTAAACATGTGAGGCAACATCACGTAAGCACATGAGGCAACATCACATAAACATGTGTGGCAATATCACATAAACACGTGTGGCAACATCACATAAACATGTGTGGCAACATCACATTAAAACGTGTGGCAACATCACATAAACTGCGAGGCAACATCACATAAACACGTGTGTGGTATAGAAGCACAGCTTTTCTTTTTCTTTACATTTGCTGTAAAAGTTTGGATACAAGATGTAACAAGTTCTGATTCTGTGATATCAGATGTTCCGAGATCTTCATCAGTCCAAATAATGAAATGTACTGTGTACTTTAGTAGTCCAAGGAAATTTCAACCAGTCAAATCCTTCATACTGGTAGATTTCAAAACCACTGAGTACCGAGAACTAGTACATAAGTTGTACATCAAGATACTGCAGTACATAGATGACAAAGTTTGCATTTGTGTGGGTATATCGAACTAAATCATTTTTGTGGGTATATCAAACTAAATCCAGGAGTTACATGGATCAATCATAAAAAAATTCCAACAAACTGTGACCATTTTCCAATAGTATGTACTAAGAGAAATACTAACATCATCCATGAGTTCTAGTTCATAGTTGTACTGTCCATCTCCTCCATACACACAGACCCCAGCAATCAGAATACCGGGCTTATCCACAGAGAAAGTGATGGCGTCCGGACTGCCATTTCCGCTGTTCCACATGGCGTGCTGGCTGGTACGAGTGAACCTGTTTGGGGTCACCAACAGAGGGCGTGTGGCTGTTCCATGATCCATCTGTTGAGATTCACAACCACAACATAATTATGTATTTCTTAATGTGTACTATTCTTCTTCTTCAACTAACTTTAATAGTGAAGATTTCTGGTACCAGTAGTTAATACGTAAAATTAAGATGCATCATGCAGGAAAATTATTTCTGTGAATGGATGCATTTTCTATCAGAAAAAATCAAATCACATATCAAACAACTGAATAAATAAACTGAAATACTTAAAATGATATATTCAGTATTCCAGAATGAAGCCAAACTTCCAGACTGTTCAGTAGAACAATAAACACACACTGACCAAGGGACATTACTATGATTTACCTCTATACCAGTGGCTGTAGCGACAGTACTAGGATTTACCTCTAGACCGGTGGCTGTGGCGGACAGTTCACTGATGATGGTGGCCAGCAGGGAGCACGTGTTGACCACCAGAATGGACGGGTAGGTGGATTCCTCCTTACTGAGCGCCTGACGGACAGGAAGTGTCACGATGGACAGGAGCTTGTCCAGGATCTCACGGAAAGTCACATGATTGGTTAAAAGTCCCAGTGCCTAAATAGAAAGAGAAATATTGGGTGGATTACGACTTTTAAACACATAAAATGAAATTCCACAACTGAGAGTTAAAGTGTATTAGTATTAAAATAATTTACAGATTTTTCCATCATATTAAACCATACACCAAAAAAACAAAAAACAAAAACAAATCTCCTTCACATCTGAACAATTTGTATTTCATTAATTTTTAAAAAGAAGACACAAGAACAAATTATCAAGATCCAAATTGTCAAAATACAAACAGAATCTCAACTAAATAAGGTTAAATCTACTAGGAAATTTCTACAAATGGTAGAGTCTCACTCCTTCAAAGGCAGCAAGCACATGGTTTTTCCGTCAAAATCTGTGTTGATAATGGCATATTTCAAGCTCTCTAAATAGTAATTTTGTATGAAGTGCTTATGTTAATACACCATTATTAATATAAAGATAGCTTCTAAAGGCATGATGATAAAATTGCTAAGGCTAGAATAATTAGATACCGGGCGATACAACAAAAGCATGCCAAGGGAAAGAACTCCATTCTGAATTCTTAATTACCTCATTACGGTAAGCGGTCAACTGAGAAAAAAAAGAACGAAAACAAGAAACTTAAAAGTTGGGAGCGTCTGACGATGAACTAATGCATATATCCATTACATTAGGCATAATCATTTCACAATAGCATGTCCATTAGGTTAAGATACTCAGCAACAAGCAAGGGTTATATCAGAATGCAGTCTCCACTTTTGTTTTCTACACAACAATGGTAGATGTGAATTTCTGTGCAACCATCCTCATTGAGATCATTTTATTTCTGGATTTATAGATAATGTCTAAGCTTCTATTGCACATGAATTGTTACGAAGCTCCACTCACATATTCATGAAGATCTAACAAAATCCTATCTGAATTCTGCACAAGAATAAAACCACATCAGGTCAAAGTTCAACAAAGCATAGAGTAAAAAAAATTGTGGCTAACTACAAAATAGCTGTCATTTAATAAAAGGCAACTTAAGTTTCACAACTGCATTAAGTATTTTCTACTTCTAAAATTTAAATAGTAGAATCACTACTATTTGAAGTATATGTACTGTAAACCATATTTCATTGGCAAGAATATTATTTGTGTATACTGTAATATCCATTCATGAAAATTAACTTCTACCAAAATATAACTCTTACACATAGAATTAAACAATAAAATTTATGTCTCATTGTATTTCTAATAAAATGAGGTATCACAAAATAAAAGTGATCAATAGTCATTTATTTCTGCTTAAAACCTAAAAGGATGTCAAGTGCAAATTTTGACATCAAACTTTGTATCTATACATGGGTGCTACCATGAATTTCATTCTGCATTTCAATACATAGACACAAAAAATAGTATCAACTGGTCATTAACCTAATGCTCAACATTCATAGGTCAAAGTTGGGGGGTCATTTGGATGAGATCTTTAAGAAAACCAAGGTCCTGTGTCATGACAAGCAGTGGCATGATAAAGAATCCTCAATGGTCCCCAAGTACCGTGTATAGGTCTAGGGGATACTTAATTTATAGCTTGTGACATCTCAATATATGTAAAGTATTCTCAAAGGGATGTAAAACAAACAAAAAGAGAGAAAATAAGCATCTTAAAAAAAAATAGGTTCCTCACATAATCACCAGTGAGAGATCAACTTTACCCATGTGAGACAGCCATGTGAGATTTTTCTGCCTCACACTACTGTGATGTCCATATATTTTCTATGATTTACACTGTATGGTAAAACACAACTTTTTATAGTTTCCTCTAAATTTTAATTTGATTGGACAACACAGTGAGTGTAAACCATTTTTGGGTATGCTCTTTCTGCCTGTCTAATTAGTTTTTAAACTGAAATTCAAATGAGGACTTTGAAAATTGTGGATTTTCCAAACACCCCTGAATTTATGCACTAAACTGACAAAAATGTAAGAAAAATAACCCTTCCTTATCTACTCGTGTGGGATAGGGAAATTCCACCTTGAGGACAAGATTTGCTGTCTAGAACTCAGCAGAGCCTCGTCCTAGACTATGAATCTATCGGTGGAATTTCCCAACCCCACACTCGTACTAATGAAGGGTTCTATTGATCTATTATATTTAGTTTTTTATGTTTGGTATTAGTAAACAAACATACAAGTGTATACAATATTTTCTACATGGGGAAAATCATTCAACATACTTATATACAATGTCACAATATACAGTGAACACTGAATAAAATGAGTGTGTTTTTAATAGATACATTGTACATTAGACAGATTATGTATAAACACTGAAATATATAACACCTTATATATATTTACTAAACTACTATTATAATATAGTTAGAGAGAACAGAGAGAGTAACAGAATAACAACAGAAAGATTAGATCCACCCCTACATTACCTCCACTCGTGATGTCATGTGACTGACTAGTAGGGGGAATCGATGAACCTCTCCCATTCTGGCCACACTGTTGGTGTTGTCGTCCATGACGTCGGACTGACGCCGGAGAATCTCCTCGGTCGCTGGCTGACAGTTGATGGGGAGGATGCCTGTCAGTTTAATGGTGGGGTGACACATGGCTTCCATCACCGCGGCTAGCAGACGACTGTAGCCAGACACATTCACCATGTCCTAAAACAATCCAATCATTTGCATATTACTTTAAAACTACAGTCAATTGTGTATTATATTCAAACTAGAGTCATTCTTTGTAAATGCATTCAAATATATAGATTACAGTACTCTCTTAGACTTTAACTGTAATCTCTCTTGGGGTTCAATCTGTTGAAGTCATGTTTAGGACTCTATTATGTTTACCTATTTAACAAAATTTCTCCTACATCTATATGTAATTCAAAAATCATCAATATCTCGAAAGTCCAATCTAGAGCCCATTATACTGTACATCAGAATCTGTACATACCCCCCCCCCCTTTTTTTTTTTTTACACTGTCAGCTATGTTCTGATTTAATAAGTACATGTAGTCATCTAGGCAATAAAATAAAAAGACATTTACTTCTTTCTCAATTCAAAATTGAATCAAACTTCTAACTGACAACATTACAAAACTGTCTGTGATGTCTAGTGACATGCNTTGAATCAAACTTCTAACTGACAACATTACACAACTGTCTGTGATGTCTAGTGACATGCCAAACACACACAGTTTTAGTGAACCTAGAGGTCAGCGTGCTGATTTCCAGATCAAAGTAATGTTTGTACTGTCCCATGATTCCCCTGTACATGTCGCTATAACAACCTAAATGACAGTACAGTTACTTCCTTTATTTTTCTCATGTTTGGGATCTTTCTCAATTCAAAAATAATCATGAATTTATCAAGTCAATACAGTGTTTTACGAAAATCCAACTACCTGAAGCAACTAAATTAACAAACACAAAACACATTGAAATGCCAAACTGTGTTTTCATGTTATTTCTTTGAAGTGGCTAACTTATTCAGGTTTGAGATAACTAGGGAATTAAAATACATCAAAATGTCACAAAATTCAAAATCCACAGCTCCTTAGTAAATGACAGAATTCTTTAAACTGATTGCCTTTTAGATTCTAATATTGTATCAGAAGATCACCACACAATGTCACTTACAGGTTCTAACTGAATCAGAAGATCACACAAACAATGCCACTTGAGAGTTCCTGTCGGAAAGAAGGCGTGAAAACAAGCACAAAATGTCTGATGACATTCCTTCAGAATTTCCTCTTTCAAGGGAAGGAACTCCTCCCTTTTGCCTGGCTCTGTGAGGAACATTTTGACCTTGGATGCGGCCTTGACCTCATCAGCTAAAATGGTCTTCAGCAGGTCCTGGGTGTTTCCAATACACTCGGCTAGCTTCATAGTTTCTGTTACAGACTTCTGACTGGATGCTGCAAGATTTAAATCATATATAAATAGGATCACCTAGTGAGCAAACTGCTATCAAATCTTAATCCTTTTGTTCCTTGCTACATGATAATGAATAATTATTAAATATGTACAATGCTAGCACTAACCTGCTTTTGCAATACAGTTATCAGAAAATATACTTGTCAACCACAGAATGTCTTAATAACAAACATGTACTAGTACAGTTGAACTTCAATATCTCAAACACTGATATCTCGAATACCATGGTTATGTCGAACTGATTTGGAGGTCCCAACCACCTATTTTCTTAGTATTTTTACCCTCGATATCTCGAATCCACGGATATCTTGAACTTTTTTCTTGGTCCCATCAAGTTCGAGATAACGAGGTTCGACTGTATATGGAATTCTCTTTATTACGCTTTTCTAGCTTAAATCCTCTGTCCATTTTTTCCAAAATACACCATAATCATATTATTTATTTGTTCCCCAGAATGTTTCCTCACCACCATTAGGATAGATCTGAGTGATGTAGGTTTTGATGAGCCTGAGACACGCCCTAGTGATGTACACCAGTCTTTGGACGTCTGCCAAGGCTGCGGTGAGGTTATCTCCCTTTAATCCGTCCGTCTCCAGTACCGCCGTGTTAAACGATGTCCAGCTCCATTCCAACAGCTTCTGGAGCGCCTCAAAACTGTCCTACAGTCAAAACATAGGGGGTTAGTTTATCATATAATAGTAAAATAAAAATTAAGTAGTAGAATGAAAATAGAATTACTGTGGAATCATTTTAATTCGTGGGGGCCAATGTTCGTGGATAACCAAAATTTTGCTGGTTCGTGTGGACGTAATTTCGTGGGTAATTGATAAATAATGTGAACGGCATAATATTAATAATAATAAATTAAAAGGAAAATAACACATGTTCGTGGGGACGTAAATTCGTGGGTAAGAGTGACCCACGAATCCACAAACATTGGTCCCCCACGAACAATGATGATTCCGCAATATATAGTTTGTCAATTTGTTTAAATCTCATATGTCACTCATATTTTATATACTTGCTTTGTTGGATTTTTCAACGAGATATAACTTTAACAGAGGATGAATATATTTATCACACAACTGTACTGTTTCCAGGGTTCATAACACGGTTCGGAAAAACGATATGCACTCATAGCTGAGGTTCAATAAGAATGCAAATTAGGTAGGTCAATCACGGGGTCAATCAATAGAAAACTGCACATCAGCCTTAGAAACTGTAAACTTTGACGGTACACAATTGTTTTGTCACCGAGGTTATTCCAAGGGCATTTTGTGTCTTTTATGAAGTGAAAATAAGTGTACAGAAATTTCCATTTCTTCAAACCGTGACGCTGCAGACGATGTCACAATCGAATTGACGACGTCAAAAAATAACAAAGCGAAGAATTCGGGTTGTGAAATAGAAAGTAAATCAAATATGCTTTTATATGATGTCTTGTGTGATAAATAGAATCTTAACTCGTACTTATGACATATGAAATTATGAAATTCGTTACCAGATTTAAATATTTCCCTCGCCAAGGCTTGGGAAATATTAAATCCGGTAACTCATTTCATAAATTTCATATGCCATAATAGTCACCGCTCATTCCATTGTTCAACAGATCCCTGAATTTCTAGTAGTACCTATGAACAGTGTAAACATAACAAGATTAATCACAAGAACTTTTCTAGCAATTTGGTGTCGAGGTAACTTGCAAATTAACCTAATATAATGGTCTCACAATTAATGTACTGAGAAGTTTGAACATCTGTTCTTTGCTATATAAAACTGTAACAGGTGTATATGTGTACTCACTGGTGAGACAGAACAAGAGAAATCCGAGCTCAGGATGTGGGCGGCTTCTGAGTGGTCCACTTTTCTGGGGGTGCCAGGGCTGTCTCGTGATGGTAATCTACAAATGAGGTCAGTAATGATACATGTATTTAGAAGATCTGATAATGATACACTTCTCACAGAA
Organism: Ostrea lurida; assembly: GCA_903981925.1. NCBI lineage: Eukaryota > Metazoa > Mollusca > Bivalvia > Ostreida > Ostreidae > Ostrea > Ostrea lurida. The sequence continues at coordinate 10,834 of CAJDSM010031106.1, forward strand.
AAATTACATTGGTCACTACAAACCTAATCTAGAAAGTTTGAAAGATAACATTTACACGGTAACTTATGGAGGTAAAGTACATGTACAAACCTGTACAGAAGCTGGGGGATTTGGCCTGCATTCACATCTGTTCCATTGTTTGATTTCTTTGAGCTTTTGAATTTGAAGATTACTCTACAAAGAGAAAACATATATATCACCAGACAGACATTTCTTATAATTTGCTGTATGATGATGATGATTGGTTTTGATGATTGGTTTTTGTATAGTGCTTTATCTACCTACATGTAGGTACCCAGAGCGCTTTACAATACATTATTACCCCAACAGACCATAATAATACCAAGAACCTTCTCAGTGCAAGCTGCCATTACAGCGCTAGAACACTAAACATTCTGACAATATCTTTCACTGTCTATAGCCAGGTACCCCTTTTACTATTTGGTGGAGTGAGGAAATTTGTGTAAAGTGCCTTTCCCAAGGAACAACATCAGGCCTGCCACGGCCAGGATCGAATCACGACCTCGTATGGTCGAAAGTCGGCCTAACCATTCGACCACTGATGCTGTATCAAGAACTTCACAAAGTTCACGAAATATAAAATCTACATAAACATGTATGTCTGTGTATTACACATCACTTACTGGTCCTCAGTGGTGACCACAGACTGCCCGGTAGACCCACAGTCTGAGCTGGGGCCCGAGATTCTGGCCCAGGCCACGTACCAGGAGCTAGCATGGATTGGAATTGGTTCATCAAATAGCATGGCATGCTTCTCTCTGTAAAACAGTTGTCAAATCATAAAAGAACAATTGTTTCTGAATACTTCACGGCTGAAAGGTAATATTCTTATGAATTTTCTGCACTCATCCATTACAGACCTGGCTCCACATTCAAATGCCACTTCATCTGTTTCTCCAATCAATTCTCCATCTCCCTCATTGTCTCCTCCATCAGGACCCAAGTCAAAAAGCTGTCCAAACATTACAAGTAACAGTTACTACAATCAAACCTCATTGTCTCCTCCATCAGGACCCAAGTCAAACAACTGTCCAAAATATACAAGTAACAGTTACCACAATCAAACCTCAAGGAATAACAGCTTTAAACAGAATAGTACGAATAGCATTGTTAAGTGGCTACAACACTTCGTATAACCCCTCCACTGTTTAATACTTTTGTAGCAACCCACACACCTTGATCCGCCCGTAGTACTCTCCCCTTCCACCAAACAGCCCCAGTCCTCCCAGCAGAATGTCCGTGTCCGACATGAAGCGCACAGCTTCAATAGAATGACCCGAGTACCCCCAGCCTCCTCCATGACCTGAAATTACACATTGAAAATTCACCGACATCCTGGCACAATTTTTCAACTATCAGTGCTTTTCGTATACATATGTAGGTACCTTGTATTGAGGAAATGTTGGCTTTTTATGTGGAGGCAGGAAATTTACCAGAAATGAAAGTGCAACAACATCTGCTTTCAATCAAAATTGGCCCAAAAGTATAACTCTTAACATTTAAAACTTCTTCTCCAAGAAAATCAATCAAATATTCCCACAGCAATTATCATCTGGTATTTTGCTATATCTCTCCCATTTAAGGTACTTGCAATCCTTGAAAATATTGTAAACCAACCCATTCATTTGCAAGCGAAAAATATTTGCAAGATTCTTAAGCATCAACTTCTTCTGAATATTGGTACTCTTAAACCAATTATATTACAGCGTAAAAGGTGTAGGCTTAACCACAAATATAAACACAATGTATGTTTGAAAGCTGGTATTTTGTCATTTTCTGACAGGTTTGAGTACTTTGAACATGTAAACAGTGAAATTATAGTTACAACAAAGTCATTATGTCGTCCAATGAAGAACAAATGGACGGAATTCTAAATCTGTGAAAATTTAGAAGAAATGAAAATATCACAACAATAGTGAGATAGATTGATTTTTGCTGAAATGTATTTTATTGTAGCTGTACAATTTAAACATGACACTCACTTTCAAATCTGTTGACAACAGTGAAATCGTCTTTGGTGTAAATTTTGGAGGTTGTCTGTTTCTCCTTGGTTTCTTCCACAACCGTCAAGTTTGCTTGTTGGGCCATCGTTAAAACATCCAGACACCCTGGGAGTAAAAAAAAAAAAATTTCACTCAATTATTTACAAGAAAACTGACAAAAAATGGAGAAAGTCTGTAAGAATACTCAAAGATGCTCTCATCACTGGTCACTGGTATGCATGTTGGCAAGTTATATTACCAACAATCTTTCTTGTTTCTATAACACAGTTTAAGTTCTGCTTTTATTACCTAACATATGCAGGGCACAGTGAGATCGTGTTGTGTTACATCCAATTCTGACAGGCACGGCTAATTCTGGTTTAAATAGGTCACACGGGGTCAAAGACCGAGCCTCCGAGGCCAGGCAGTTGTAACACGTCACTTCATGGCTGCTAGGGAGGTAGCTGAAACGGGTAGCACAAAAACTCTGAACCTGTGTTACACATGTATACATAAAAATCACCTCTTCCTGGATCTTTAATTTTCCACTACTATCCAAATGTCAGACATGTAATCACGTTTTTGTTTTCTTACCTCCATAAAAACTATAACACAGGATCCAAGACACACCAGCAATCTGAGAGAGGTCATCCCTTGTTCTAGCTTTCCCAGACTGAAGAACGGATAATTATTTCTTGTAGACTAATTAAAATTGTCAGGTGATCAAATTTCCTATTGAAGTAGTGACTGAGTAATAATCACAATGAGAGAATAGCACAATATGATGTTATAGTACGTCGAATCGCTGAGATCTTGAATAGTTTACCTTACTACACTTCCATCGACCTGCTTATCACAAACATTCTAAGTGGCCGGTTCTCCTCCCCCGCGCCCCACGCCCTCACCAATGAGGAATCCAGGTCCTTGTAAAGAGAATACTCATAAAATACAGAGAAATCACATTTCTATTACAGAATATGATATGACAAATGCCTCCCCAGCTAATCAAACTGAAAGTGCTCCAAGTCACACCTCCTTCCCTTTAATGTATTGTACTGCATGGTATGAAGGAGAAAGCATGAGCAGGAACATGGACATTATTAACTGCACTTTGTGCATTGAGGAAGGAAATGGAGAAAAGATTCAACATCAATATGACCAATGTCAGTGTCGCATATGATCCAAAAATAATTATTATTATGCTGAAGTACCAATAGGAAAGTGAACATACAGGTTCCCTTGTAAATGAAAACAGAGAACTAAAAACTAGTTGTCTTTGATTCACTGTAAATTGANTTTGTGCATTGAGGAAGGAAATGGAGAAAAGCTTCAACATCAACATGACCAATGTCAGTGTCGCATATGAAGTACCAATAGGAAAGTGAACATACAGGTTCCATTGTAAATGAAAACAAAGAACTAAAAACTAGTTGTCTCTGATTCACA
>CAJDSM010031107.1:8605-20912 GCA_903981925.1 Ostrea lurida
CCACAAGAACATTCTACATGAAAAGAAGAAATTTACAGTGATGGCTTTATTCGACATCGATATATTGACTACCGTTTAGTTTTATCTATCAATGTAATATGATTTTCATTCATATATCGATTCAACTATATTCCAGCGAACCTAAAATAAAGGACACCACATATCTTCAATGGCTGCTTCGTACTTGGCTATTTTATTGAACATGGAATTAACGCAGAACTAACAACTCAATGTATGACAAACGGGACGATTTCAGCTTCTCCATTCGTCAATCTCCCATATTTAGTGTAGCATATTACATCATCACCTGTAAATGGCGTGTATGTCTCTCAACTTATTCGAATGCGCAAGAGCTTTTTCTCGCGTATATGATCAGTTTTTGAATCGAGGAAGGCTACTTACAAAACAAGTTGTGCTGAAGGGTTCAGCAGTCACATTTAAAAGCAATATTTCGTAAGTTCTATGGTCTTATAACGATTTGGTTTGCAAATATGACCTTCCATTGGTTCAAATGCTGTCTCTGATGTGTTCACAGCAATTGTTAAGCCGTTTTCATACACTGATTTTACTACGGATTGCTCTTGTTTCCTGATCAAGACTATGGACTCACGACGGGTGTGACCGGTCACAGAGATGTTCACTCCTCCAGGCACCTGATCCCACCCTGGCAAGTTCAGAGGTTCGTGTTTGCCCAACTTGTTTATTATATCTGTTTAGGACTTACAGATGTTTATCTCTGTTCGTTATCTTTGCCTTTACATTCATATCTATAGTGAACAGCCATTACTTTATTAAACTCCACTCCGATTCTACACACAAGTACTATGAAGTTGATATTTAAAGCAATGCTGAGGATTCCTCATTGACATATCTTTGTAGTTTTTTGGCGAGCAGGTCTTCCAGCAATCTATTGGAATTCCCATGGACGAATTGTGCTCCTTTGTAGTTTGACCTGTTTTTATAATAATATCATACGTACCAATTTTGATGAACAATCTTAAGAGGCAGAATTCATTCAAAAGCTTCTACATGAAAAGAAAGAAATCTCTAGCGGTGGCCTTAATTCGATAGATGATGATGACGTTTATTTATTAATGATAATGATTTCATTCTTATGTCGATTCAATATATCGCAGCGAACTAGAAATAAAAGACGCCACGAAGCCTTCCATGTTCTGCTTCGTACCTGGATATTTATTGAATATAGACATTAACAGCAAACTACCTTTCAACTTTATGACAACGCGGACGAATTTCAGCTTCTCTATCATCAACTTCCCATATTTATGCACAATTATAAATAGTACACATATGTCTCCATGCGTAGTAGGAATCGTGCTTGTACTATTATTAGTAGGTTGATATAATTAGTCACGTCTGACTATCAATTATAAATCCTCGGATATGCAAAGCTTTTGCGGAAAATAGTGCAGATAGACTTTATTTATTATTATGAAGATATCCATATGCAACCGAAAAAGATAATAATCTACTTCTGAGAATTACACCCGTGAGGTCCCGGGTAGAATAGATAAACATAATCCGCGATCCTCCTCTGTGTGTAGTAGAAGCGATATAAATGATGGGCGGGCATGCGCTTCGCTCATGTTAGACCGTGGTTGCAAATAAAAAACCGAGAGGACATCACAGTTCACAAGCAGAATTGGTCAGAGCACGATAACAAGATATCACTCTCACCAGTATTTCTGCTCAAGGCCTCTGACGTTTGTGATGATAGTCGCGGCATATAGCGTCCTAATTTTGCTTTAAGCCCTTCTATCTCCGTGGCTTAAAATTGCAGATGTGTGATAATCTTTTTGTCTTCTGGGTTTATTCTCGGGAAGTAAAAAGTAAGAGGAGATTAATCAAGATTGAATCGTGTTATCTCTGTTTATTCATTCAGTTAATGATACGTCATTCAGTTTTTTGAATGCTTTAGGAAGTGCTATATTACATTCACAGACATTTGCTTAGGTTTGCAGGGGTTCTATAAAACAGAATACACGTTGAAAAAACGCATTTTTCGCCATATTTTGCTATAGTCGTGCGATTTATAACGAGTAGTTGTCAGACCATTCTAGAGCTCTGCCAAAAGTAAGAGTTACACTGCTGTGCTGTCCATTTACATCCGATCGTTTTTTCTTGTCATTCGTAACCACATTCTGTTATACCGATTTTCAATAACAGATTTAGACCTGTTCAGATTGCTCGATTTACTTAATTTGTCCTGATAATCAAAAGCAACTAAGGATGGGCTCCGCTAGGTGCGTTGACCGAGTCAACAGAGGTTCCAAGATGACCACTTACTCCCATCATCTGGGTGTTCGTGCGTAGCGAGGAAGTGTCCGTGTATGTTCTTCAAATCAGATGTTTTGAATTATTCATATGTAAAGTGCAATATACCACGACGCAGTGAATCAATCTGTCGTAGAGTCCCAAGATAGAATACAAAAATCAAGAGTTGGCAAACACGGACCCCTGGAATTTACCACAGACTGCGGCTGGGTATGCAATGTGTCGTGAGGTGTCATCAACGTCGTCAACAGGGGGTCTGCCGTTAACTCTCAGCTCAGCCACTGACGTGCAGTTCCCACTACTGTGTGTCAAGTCCTGAACTTGGCGCCAACTTTGTTTTATTGTATCTACATATTTAAGGACGTTACCAATTAATGAATCACTGTTCGTTAGCTTTTGCCTTTACATCTGACAACCTCTAGGCAACGAATAACCACGTTTTCCTTTCACTGTGTAGCGTGCAACCTGCTGATAACAGGGAACAAACCTTGAAGAAGTTGCTGTGAAATTTTACAACGTAGACTTTTGACTCAAAGGATTGTTCCGTGTTTTTACCTCAGTAAGACTATTTGGGCTCAGCGAACAATGTTATTTCGCTGTTTGCAACCGAGTCAGAACAGGGGAGGGGCATACTCCTTCCTAGACAGTCTGATCCCACTCTGGTGTTGTCAACTCTGGGTTTGTTCGGTATTCTATTTGGATTACGAAGTCACGGAGGATTCATACTGTATCGTCTCTAAAATCATTCCCTGCCCTATTAACATTAATTCCGAGGGACACTTGAATCGCGTAAAAGCCCTCCATAGAAGAGGTCAATCTATATCTTATTTTCGTATTGTTGACATTTATACGAGAGCAAGGCGCCAAGTCAATAAACAAAGAGAAAAGGCAATGTAAAGGACAATGAATTGGAGTAATGGCATTTATATACCAAAGACATACCAGATGACATACGCGTATCAGAATGACATCACTCCAAAGCATGTTGGAAAAACTGACATAAATTGCCCAACTTGAATTTCATATGGTTACATAGGGATAAAGAAACATAACAATAAGCGTCACTACACAGTTATACACAGTGGTATGGACTGAGTGATGCGGTAATAAGAAAAACAGCTGTTCGTTTCGAAGATCAAATAGTTATATCATAACTAGTGATACTTAACTGGCGATAATAGCAAACGTGCCGTCATAATTTCGATAAGGACTGACATAAATCCGACTACACATAACCTTCCTCGTCTTGTTAAATAAAAAATAGAGTATTTTGACAGCATCTCCATTGCAGTGAGATATCTCCCACTGGATGACATGGAGATCCCCATATTCGAGTTAAGCCTAAATAACCCACAATGGAAACATATGAACGGTTAGCTCGGATTGATTGGAGACATCTATCCAATTGGTGGTAATCTATTCGAGTATTGCGAGGCGAACGATCCCATGCACAAAAAGCCGATCTCGTAAACCTTCCGATGAAGGAACCCTATAGACAATTTATCCATTCAATTGGAAATATCCTAATTCCAAGCGAACTTTGACTCTTGTTCTCAAATAATGGGTACGAGTCTGCGGGAATTATAGGATCCAGAGAATATGTAATGAAAACGGTTATAAACCGAGGCTCCAACTTGTGTGGATACAGTAATGAAAACGATCGCGCGATATTACGTTTGTATTTATTACTTTCAATTTAGGTACATCTATTTAAACGGCTTAGAAAGATATACTAACAGAGTGTGACATTGTAAGAAATTCAAGTTTGAAGATACAAAACGTAGAAATACAAACGCTTGACCTTGGCAGTACTCCGTGACAGTGCTACTAAACGTTTCTGATGGCATCCCAGCCTTATCTTCTATTTAATAACTTCGGGTGAAATTCAAATGTTTATATTCTTTTATCTTATTTTTTAACATCTCGATATAGCATCAATTAACATTAGTGAAACATATATACAGTATTGGGATTTGAAAATAAAAAACTGTCACGTGATAATCTTACAGAAAGGTTGCGCGCAAGACGGTAATCTAAAAGGTACGGGAAGTTTTCCTCCATAATTAAGGACCTTCGGTAGAGCAAAGAGTTATTTAAATCCGATGATCTAATATGGGGAGACAAAGACGCAAAGCATACAAGACGCCAAAGTATGTATCCAATACCTCTAAGCAAGACGAACTGTATCCTCATGCGCTTGATTTTCTTCGGGGTAAGAAGAGCAGATCATTTCACTTTATCACGAAAAGCGCCTTACATAATCTCTACTTGAATTTTCTTCCCGGGATTTCCTCGTCCGTCTTAACCAAAACTGGCCAGTGAGTTACGTCTTGGTTCAACAAGCGTTCCGCAGTGCACTGGGGGTGGTGGATCCAACTGTGTTTCCTCGACCGCATTTTGTCTGTGAAAAATACTGCTAAAATAGATACGTTATCTTGTATAAACGGGGATGGGTCTGGATCAAGCCATTTTTCAAAGGAGCGTGACAACGCGTTTACCTTCTGACACAAACTCTTACGCATTAACAAATGTGCAAAGAAATATATGTACAGGATTACAATATGTGGGCATTTTGTGAGGAAGTGCTATTCAGAGAAATTGTTGGGATAAGTGCTAACAGAAAACCAAGAAGGTTAATCATGTTCACTGTGACGTTTTATCGCTATTGCTGAGATGGAGTTTGATTTAAAGTGTTTGGTTTGTGCTCCCGTGACGTACTCAGGACAAGAGCGTCTTTTCCCTTTGATAGCGATCCGGTTTCAATAGTTTGAGTATTTCCTGTGTACGCATCTAGTATTTGGTTGATGGAATTGCTCCATTTTTGTTTAGTATCTTATTTGTCTCGCGCAAAGAAGTCACCTTTTCCAAACTTTATGAGCATTTCGACTCGTTTGAATAGTGCAGCGGATTAATGAGAATATTTTTTTACCTTTCTTACATGAACTCAGAATTTTCACAACGTTTACCTAATTGCATATCCTGAACATCAATAGTATCAAACTATTTTCAACCAATAAATTCGCTGATTTCCTGTTTATATTCTTTTTATGTATGTACAACATCTATACCGACAAAATACCATGGTAGAGTGTCCAATCCGGATGAAATAGTCAAGACGACTAATCGACTACGCTACATATCCATGTTGTTCCAATACATATTGTTTGGATTGCGAATTACATGAAATACACTATTGTATGCTCGCAAAGAACTCCTATCAGTTTCGTAACTTATTTTATTTATTGAGTTGATTTTGGACTCATCATTGTTTAAGTTTCCCGCTTGAGATGTTCAGGAACATCCCGATATGGAGCTTTCTTGCTTCTCTGTATTCCGAATTCACGCCATGGCGCCTGGATGGAAGGTCGTTTTTAGATAATACTATTCTTACGGATCTCCACACCTCTCCTCCTCTATTTCGCTCAACTCTGATAGCGTCTGGCGTTGACTTCATAACACTATTTTGAAATTTTGATTGTATTTGTTTGTCAGGCTTGACATGTATGGTCCTCAAGAAGTGTACTCAAAAGGATGTGACAAGACGGAATCTTTATCGTGCCACACCTTGTCTCTATTTCTTAAAACGTTAAAGAGTATTTTGTACTAAGACGCTCTTTAGGTTGAACAAGTTTTTGAAGTGTGACAACTGGGTACCGGTTTAGAATTTTCTCATGTCCCCTGGCTGAGCATAATTTTTTCTTACTTAGATCTTACAACAGATTCGAACGAAAAATTATATGTTTATTATATGAGTGTCCATACTCTCCATATTTCTTAAGTTCGGGGTCGCTCATTCCACTATGCTCATGTGGCACTCTTAACTCGCCCTATAGTTCAAGACTGTACTACTAAGTAGTGTCAAGTTTGTGTTTGTTGAAAGAATTTTACAACCGCTGGTGTTAAGTGTTTTAGCCTGTGCAGTGGAATATGTGAAGAATTTCTGATGATAATCGTATCGTCAACCAGAATGCTCTGCGTGTCGATATCTACCAGGTAATTTAATATGGTAATTTATTTTGGATCAGAAGGACATAGATGGCTGTTTTGTTGTATTGTTTGAAGTTGTTGGTTTTTATTATTAATTTTTATACGTATTAATTTGATTCTATATTTGATATTCATGTCTATATATACAAAAATAACACATTCCTTACCTCTGAGAAAATATGTACTTATTTAATATTGACCCAATACTCGCTTCAGTGAATTGATTGAAGAAATTATCTATTGTTGATTTAGGACACATTTTTCGAGAGATGGCTTCTGTGATATTATCTTTTTGATAGATACAATAAGTAATGGTACACCGTCTTCAAGTTTTTTTAGAGGGGGATAATACGCACAGTATCATCCCAGTACTCTTTTATTTGACTTAATTATATTTAGAGTAAAACAGATTATATCGCTTTTCCAATATTATATAACTTGTCCTGAGTTTATGGATGAGTTGGAGCCGCAAATACAATTTTCGGTATAGTCACATTTAGTACGATTATATAAAAGATAAATACTACCCGCTTCAGGGAAATTTACGCTGTGTTCTCAGCGTAGTTTTATGACTTAGTCCTTTGCCTTTCGATTAAGGATAATTATCATAGACATTCCCTTGAAAAACTAAGGCCTTTCCATTGTCATTTACATTTTCCATACCATTAGTCCATTCAAGCTATACCATAGTATAAAATGAAGAAAGGCATGCTTGCCAGATTTTCTGGTGGTACATAATGTTGATTGTTAAGACTACGAATGCCAAAAATTAGATTTTAGACAAACCAATAACGTGGCAGATAAATCTTACGCCATTATGAATGCAGAGAAAAAAACCATGGACAATCACACATTAAATTAAGCACAGGTTGATGACCCCCGCCCTTGAAACGGTATATACCTGCAGAGGTTGGGGTGAGGAGCCAGATGTCTAAATGCCTCAGCTGGTTTTAAATTCATGTGATACATAGATAACAAACACGTGAATCAGGTCTCTGATCCTAACCGTAGGTAGTAAAGCGAATCCACTCTTCATTCGAACATTAAGAACTTCAACGAGTGCTCACTCACACCCTGGTTCACTTAACGATGAGTCACTGATGTGAGATTCTCATATGTGTCCTTAGCAAGATAACGCGCATCCCTTATCAGACCACATTACGCCCAGTCTTGAGCTCCAAATGTTCATCAGGTAACGGTGATGTTTGTAAGCCATCAGTGTGTAAACAAAACCTGCCTAAACATGAGTCAGGAACAGCAATTGGATATTAGATGTATGTGCCTGTTATTGGCAATAGTCACAATGTGACAAACGGGTCTGATTTTAGTATTCTCCTATTCGTCAACTTCCACGCATTAGGTGCAAATTCCATCAATCACCTGCATATGAATGAACTTGTGGTTGTGTGAAACATGCTGATCTCACTTAATTCGTATACGGAAGAGGCTAGCCTATTGCGTCTAATTGGATAGATGTTTTTTATAATCCGATTGCAGACGTTACTACTTACATAAGACTTATGTTGCTTCGTTGCAGTTCGGTTTCAAACGTCTACGTTTAAAACTAGAGCATTTCGTAAATTTGTATGATGATTGTATATACGTTGATTATAGTATGGGTTTACAGTCTTGGACCTATTCATCGATCAAATGCTTTTCTGATTGGTGTATCAAGCACATTATTTAGCCGTTTTTATACAACCGAATTGACTGACGTATTTGTTCCGTTTACCTGATCAAGATTACGGGCTCTCGGCCGGTTGACCGGTCAATGGGGATACTTACTCGTGGTGGTCCAGTTGGTCCCTCGTGGTTTTGCCAAATCTTGTTTTTGTATTTCATTTTGACTTACGGATTGGATCACTTGTTCGATACCCTTTGCTCTTACATCCGTGTATTACGAAGATATTAGCGACAGAGGAATTTTCTTTGACGAAATGCTGATTTTAACGCATGACAGTGTGACAGAATATTCGATGTACAAGGTAGCATTCTGAGCACACTCGTCCGTTGGAAGTAGTTCGCTTTTTCAATTTTACTGATTCAACTCACGCACCGAATAATCCTTATTTATGTTATAGCGAATATATTCATCATACCTCAGCGAGAATCTGAACACTGTTTGTTACTTCTTGCATTTACCTATAATACGAGTGTGGCATTACATAGACTCGCTGTGGACATTTCCAGCAAGGAATATTCCAATGATTCAATCCGGTTAATAAACAGGCATTATCAGGATAATTACAATGTTTCATTGCCATGTCTCTTCACGCTTAGTTGCACTTTCGTAAAAAATGCCTATGCATATAACGTTTGTCATTAAAATGAAACAATGTCCAACATGAGTATTTAAGATAAATGTCTGGCTTTCCGTGTATGGATCTCACTAAACAAAAACCAATCGTGTCTTTCAACATTCAAACTGTGATATGTAATCAATTGTTATCTGTGCCTATGTGTTCCCTTTTCTCTTTTTACAGATTTTAACTTTTCAATCCCTAACCCTGTATTATGTGACAGCATCAATATATTATAACATGCAGGACATCTCTTTCTATCACTTCTTGAACAGCGAAATCTAACGATGTAATAATTGCTGAACTCACCAAGCCATACTATTTCACGTTACTTCAATACCCAAATGCACACATCTTTAAAGACATGGAGTGACTTTTAAGAGGCTGTTTAAGAGATCAAATAGAAAGAATAAAAGCAACAAGACAGCAGTGATCATTCTGATGCATTATCGTGTGGCAAAGGCAAACACAAACCAATAAAGTGGGCTGTATGGCTGCGGATACCCTGCTGAGCTGCTTCAGCCTTACATACTATCAGCAGTTGAACGCCTCGTTCTTAAATAATAGAATATAAATCCGCAACAAAAAATAATTTTTATTTAAAGAAACGACTTGATGCCTAGTGAAACAACATCAAACAGAATTAGATTGATTCAGTACACCGTCATTCACGCTAGCAATTTCAATAAAATTATTTTGCCACAAATAATGTATGATAGTTTTATCAAGCGCTGTAAATTTTTGGGGCTTTTTGGTGTAAATTTCCCTTCTGGCGGAATAAACAATGTGTAAAACGTAATCATAAGTTCAAACATCAGTACAAAAGTCGAGTGGACAAAAGCAAGGCATTGATCAGAGGTTGCCAAGTGAGGGAGTAAGCATCCTCTATCCGACCGGTCACACCGGCCGTGAGCCCTTCGCTGAAACGTACTACAGTAGAAACGGTTTTGTCTAAACCATTAACGCTCCGTGACGCTCCTCGAATAATTTCGGTAGTACGAAATCTCGACCTCACTTAGAGACATAATGTTCATTGTATCAAATTAAAGAGTCTTTGATACATTGTATATGTGCATTTTGGGTATGCTTTAACAGGGCAGATGGGATTTTTTAAGTGGCTATTGAAGATTTTACTTCTCATTTTTTTAAGGTTCCAGAGGAATAAAATAAATAAGTTTCTCCCTTCTCTCACGTTCTTTTTTTTTTTTTATCTGGTTGAACAACGATAATGCTTATCAAATTAAGTTTGATTGGGATTCTGCCTGATAAGATCAGCTAATAAAGGAGCACAATTCGTGTCCATTGGAATTCCAACAGATTATTGGAAGACCTGATTGCCAAAAACTACAAAGATATTGTCAATGAGGAACTCTGGGCAGCATTGCTTTAATATCAACTTCAGAGTACTTGTGTGTAGAATCAGAGTGGAGTTTAACGAAGTAATTTTTGAATCGCTGATCACTAGTAAGATATGAATATTTCCTTTTCTATTTTTACTGAAGAAGCAACTGTCTATAATGTTAACAAGTCTTGTCTTTAATTTATCTTGCGGAATGGTCGTGTAAAGTGTTGAAAAAGTCATATGTTTTGATGTTGTTAATATGAGAAAGGTTCTGGGATTTCAAATCTTTTGAGTTTTTTAGAATCCACATTTGATTTACACAACTTCTGGTATATGTATTTTCAATACATCTGAAGTTGCTCCTTCACAGCTTTCAATATTCTCGCGAAGAATAAAGACAGGGGCTTTGTGGAACATTTACTAGATCCAGTAATGTATCTTTGTGAAGTTTTGGAATCCATTATAATACTCATCCGTCCCATGGAGTATCAATTACTAACACGTTTAAAACTGAAACACATGTCCACATATGATGTCCACATACGAAGTAATGACGATTCTCTCCAGAAGAAGTCTTGACCTATCTTCCGTAACTCAATATTACGAAAATGCAACATGGAATTACGGAAACGGTAGGAATGTTTCTTAACTTTCCTTCCTGAAGTGAAGCGTCTACCCTAAATTTTGTCGTGGTGTTCTGCAATATTTTTCAAAATCTGTCGATGTTATTCTATACTTCTCGTCATCTAATGCTTTATAGGTACGTATTGCATCTTTACGCTGGAACTTTACATTTACATCAGTTATTTAGGTGTGCAGAATGTACCCATCCATGGGCACACTGCTGTGAGGTAACCATCAGATGTTCTGGCATGTAGGATTTGAAATCGCTCTAATTTTCAGAATCATCAACAGTATTTATTTTCAGTTTCTAACAATGTTCTGCCAGTCTACTCTCCGTGAATCATTGGATTCCGATTGATTGTCCTCATTATGAACTTCTACAATATCGACAGTCGGTGAATTGTTCAAGACTGGATTATCAGCACCTCTGTGACTTATGAATTATAAGATCCTCGTCATACGACTCTGGGGAACAAAATCTATCAATCCTCTTAGACCTACTCTCTGACGCCTTGTACTAATTTCTTCAAATTTCGCAATAAACTTTCTTGATATTGTTGCCACTGAGCTTCAAAATTCCCCAGCATAAAAAGGATTAAAAGATTACCCGGTTGTGGTGGGAACAAACCCTGTTCCGCAATGCCGCCATATTGTCCCACATCCGAGAGAGGCGGTGATTCTGAAACGTTCCCCACAAAAGAAACGAGTATCTGAATTCCCCACAAAGGGTAAGTCTGTTGCTGGTTTCGATACTGTGACCGACTTCTTACTCGTTCCATATCTCTTGTGTTCAATCATTTTAATGATTGAAGCCCGTTTTTCCTCTGTCCAAGTTTGCAAACCTCACAAGGAAAATATTCATTGCACACGCGATGTCTATAACATTCAGCGTGATCGTCTAACACTGCCATCTCTCTCTTTTACATTCCCGACCGATTTTGTAGGATTCGGACATCGTAATTTCATGCCAATCAGATGATTTAATCATAGAGGAAAACTTGCGGTCCGGGGGGAATGCAAAACGATGATGCAGATACGTACAGATATTGATGTAAACTTTGGCTTCCCTATCGTCAAACTTCCCATATTTATGTACCATTATCACTTGTATTTGGTGTTTTTATTTCTTAACTGATTAGATACGTATGAGCATGTTCTGCGCAGGATCGGTTTTTAAATCGAGGTTTGCTATTGACAAGTAAGTAAATCGATGTTACAAGGGTTTCGTTTAAGGTCAACGTTTCGCATATTATATGGTCTAATTTACAATATATGCAACCTATAGGTCGAATGCTCTCTAAAATGTTTTAAACGAATCATTAGACCGTTTTTACAAAGCGATTTTGACTACAAATTACTTCGCTTACCTGATCAAGAGAAAGAGCTCACGGCGGGTGTGACCAGTCAACAGTTAGGCGGTCTTATCCCACCTCTTGTGTGTCCAGGGGTTCGCCGTGTTTCTATAAGAATTATAAGATTGATCACTGTTCGTTATCTTCATTTCCGAAACCAGACCTACATGTAAGGTCACATACCACTTTGAAGCTAGACCCAAGGTCATACACCAATCCGATACAAGACTCAATATACGCCACTCTGACATAATGACCAAGTGTCATAATCATCCAATCCGAGAAAGACTCATATACGGCACTCCTGACGTAAGCCCAAGGTCATACATACCAATCCGAAGACGATGACATCAATATACGCCACTCTGACGTAAGGTCCAAGGTCATACACCAATCCGAGACAAGAC
>CAJDSM010031115.1:0-17797 GCA_903981925.1 Ostrea lurida
AAAAAAAAGCTCATGATTTTCTTTCCAAAATATGATAAATTGTCCCATATATGTTATATATAAAGTTGAACTTCGATATCTTGAACATTGATATCTCGAATACCATGGCTATTTCTAAGTGGTTCGAAAGTCCCAGTCACCCAAGTATTTTTACCCAATCCATGGATGATTTGGATATCTTTTAAGTTATTTCTCAGTCCAACTGAGATCGAGATAACGAGGTTTGACTGTATATACCGGGTATTATGCCTGGAAAACTGTTGATACATCGCTACCATTTTAAATATTGGTCCCAAACTTGCTACAATAACAAGCAGGGAAAAGAAGGTTGCTACTTTCTGTGTCATCAGCAATTGAATGTGAACACCATACAAATTGTATTTTACCAGTTTTCTATTCCACATTTTAAACAGATATGGCAGCTAGGTGAGAGGAATTTGGGTCATGGGTCAAGGTCACAATCAATGGCTGAATCTAACAATGTCATGGGCTCATATAAACACATGCAGTGTTCTAAAACAGTTTTCTGTCTTATACAGCAGGTGAGAGGCCATAGGTCAAGGTCACAGTGATTAAATTTAATGATATTTATCGTTTGGTATTTCACGATGGTTAAAATTTTGTGGATAAACCCCCTTTGAAAAGATGAACTCACACCCCAAATTATACTTTGAACAGCACTTTGCAATGGTTTTATTTTTGCAATTATTAATATAATTGGAATACTGTAAAGGGGTAAATTTTTGTGTGGGTTTTATTTTCGCTATATTCGCGATTACATTAACGATCACGAAAATAAAACCATCTCAAAGTGCTGTTTAATGTATTTAGGTGTATGACACTAATTCAATCTCTTTACTTTCCGCAAAATTTAAACCATCACGAAATGCTGAAAGATAAAAATCGCAAAATTTTAGCCCTGCGAAATTAAAGCCCTTTACAGTATAACAAAAATAAAACCCCAAGCAAATCTTCCCCCCTTTACAGTACAGTAAAAGTTGATATTAACAAATGAACTTACACCACATGTTTAATAGCAATTTTTTCATTCCAAACCTTCACTTTCAGATTTGAAAATGCCCTGAGACAGAAGATTCCTAATGTCACCATACCCTACTGGGACTGCACCCTAGATCAGCCTCTCCCCCACCCCTCGGAGTCCGTGATGTGGTCACATCTATTTCTTGGTAATGGGGATGGGCAAGTAACAACTGGACCTTTCAAAAACTGGGACACACAATTTGATTTTGGCATACTACATCGTGAGGTGTCTTCCCGCAGGCATCTAATGAGCGCCAACGACCTGCAAAACATCTTTGAGGAAGATCACCTTGGCAAAATCAGTTACCCAAAAACAAAGTCAAGTAAAAACCTCGAGCAGCTTCACAACAATGTACATGTATGGATTGGTGGGCTCATGAAGAAGACAGAAATAGGTGCCTTTGACCCAGTTTTCTATGTCTTTCATACATTCATTGATAAAGTGTGGGAGGACTTCCGAACACAACAAAGGTCAAGAGGCATTAACCCTACAAAAGATTACCCAGAATTCTATGGTAGGAAGAGCCATGCTCCGTTTGCCCCGATGGGGCTTGGAAACCTTGTGGCTATTGATGGGATTAGTGACGTGTGGAATGAAGAAATTGTGTATCTTCACACTCTGTGTACAAATAATTCTTCAAATACGTGTGGATCAAAGTTTTTGAAGTGTGGTCATTCAACAAGATGTTTATCAAAAACAATAGAAGAAGTATCAGAATCTACAGATATCAATGAAACCAGTGATTCAGATAAAACCAGTGATTCAGAATAAAACCAGCGATTCAGATCAAACCAGTGATTTCAGATAAATCCAGCGATAAAACCAGTGATTCAGATGAAGCCACATCAAAAGCCATTCTTCATAACAATTCTACATTTAAATCAAATAATCTTTATATCGAATCAAATTTACAAACTGACCATCACAGCGACGTTTACAGCGACTTTTTACACATTTATGATTATGGAAAAGGAACTGCCTCGGTCCTTGGATTTCCATTAATACACGTGCAAAATAACATCCAACAAGCCAAAGAACTCTACAGAATCCAGGCGAAGTTGTTGTAATATTCAAGTAATTTCAAAGAAACGTATAAAATGTTTTTTCATTTCGAATAAACAATCCATTAGTTTACTCGATTTTTAGTTTCATCAAATCATAAACTCAATTTTGTAAATTCTAGCATGATTTATTTTTTGCATTGGCATGTACATGATTGATCATAAATACACATATATAATACATGTATAGAGAATACAAATACATACTCTTATTATGCTTCCATATTTACTATTCTGAAACCCTTAAAATATTTGATACCGCAAACAACCTAGTAATTAGAAGCCTACATATTTTCTATTTAAAACAGTATTACATGGTACATAAAATTAGAAGTACAAGTCTCCACCATTAGATACCCCCAAAGCACTGTACACTTCATTTGTATATTCATTCTTACAAACACATGTATATGACTCATCATCATTTACATACCTTCTTCCCTACCACTCTTGCACCTCTATTAACTTGACAGGTTGATACATCATTTACTGATAATAAAGTTAAAATGAGAGTAAAAATTGTACTATGCACCAAAAATTGTTTGAACTTCAACAGTTCTACAATAATTTATAGTAGTAATTGTTTTTATTCAGTTTGTTCTTAAAATACACTAATTTTGACACATCACAAGAACATGAAATTGGGAATTTTTTTTCCACAGCAACACACTAAATAATGATAATCAGTAACAGGAAAATTAAGATGATGGTATCTTGCATAATTCTACCCAATTCAGTACAACTCTCAAATCTTCTGACTGTTCACCAAGTTGTGAATTTTTCAATACAACTTTATTAGGTATGCACAACAATCATTGTTTGACATTGTTATAACATAAGGAAATATCCGTGATAGAGTAAAAAAAAAAAAGAAAGCATTTTTTATGAAAATAAAATATACAACCAAAAAATAGGCTTTTAAAGCACAGGAAACTGCAGCACCAAATTAAAGACTTGTTTGTTCTTTGCAATGGCCAGGAAACCTTTCAATACAGTTGATTTCACAAGTATAGCTGAATGCACATATCTACATGATTATTAATCCAGCAAGCAATTAAAAAATTAATACACGACTCCAAGTACAGTGTTAAAATGTACCGAAATCACCCAGTTTCACACCTCATATAATCGTTAAAGTATATTTCTTCCAATGAAATAATGTACACAGTAATAAATCTTAATCAACAGTTACTGTAAATTCAAAACAAAATAAAAACATGGGAAAACAAAGCAAGATATACATGAGCATACAATGTCTCCATTCAAATTTTTGCTTTAGGTTTGACGAAAGGAATATCAATAAAAGATGCATGTTTAAATGTTTATATATGCAACTTTTTCCCCCCCCAATCAATGAATGAAACAGAAAGTCATTTGCAAAGGATAATTACTTAAAATAATATTTTCAAACTAAAGGTGTACTAGGATATCAAATGGAAAGAAAATAAATTCATAAGTGTACCACATTTTTCTGACAATTGGCCACCACCTTTCTTTAGGTTCAAAGCTAAACAATTTGGGGTATAAATGAGCAAAACTAGGCAAATGTTAGAGAATTCTTTGATCAAATGTTTAGTTCAAGAAAACTTGAGACAATTTTCCTAAAAATGTCTGAGAAATATTTTTTTCAATACTCATGAATCAGAGGAAGTGGTACTTTGTTATTATTGCTAGATCAAAATCAATACACTATCATAATTAGACAAGATTGTCTTCATCTCTAATAGGCTAACCCACCTGTCAAACAACATTGGTAGTAAATCATACCCTGTGTACACAACTGTTCATACCAGGCACGTTGATATGACCTCTGGGCATGATTAGCATACACAGCACAAACCACTAGTCTGATCATGTCCCTGTAGATCTACATAAAATAGTTATACATGTACTGTATCATACATCCAGGGTATAAAAGGATTAACCAGCAATTTAATGTATCAAATACAAACACTTTTGTCGCAATGCCGCTGTAATGATTCACATATTTGTCCTTTAGTTTGATGATGATAGTTTCTGATTTTGAAGCACGTTTCTATTGTAAACTGAATCCAGGCATATCTAGGTGTCTCCTCATATACCGGTACCATCTTGACCACAGATACACTGGACCATTATTAAATGTAATTTTTTTTTTTTAAATTATCAAAATTACATTTTCAGTGCATGATCAGCATGAACAGCTTGAGTCACTAGTCTAGCCATGACTCATCATTGATTTTTACAAAATAGGCCCACTGCATTGTTAATTAATTAATGAAACAAAATGATTAACCAGTATTTTTATTTGTTCACTGTATTAAACTCATTTAGTTATTCAGTGTTATTGTCTAATTACAAATAAAACTAATTACATATTTCTTGGAAATATACTCTCCCTGATGATTGACATTTTTTGTCAGAAATAGCTTGTGCATATCTAAGGGATCTCCCAAAATTTGGGCTCAAAATGAAAACTGCAGCCTGAATAAAAGAGTGGCCAATTGTCTCAAACATATGGTAGTATCACCAACATTTAATCAACGGCACCTTTAAGCATCAGTGTTGGATAAAAAAAAAATGGAAAGACTGAAGTTGAAGCCACCTGAAAATGAGTTATCAAGGTGATGATACAGGACACCACATACCAAAATGATACAGGGGCCTGGGGGCACCCACCGTTACCAAGGTAGATATACAGGGCACCATGTTACTAAGGTGATGATAAAGGGCACCACGTTACCAAGGTGATGATACTGGGGGCATCACGTTACTAAGGTGATGATACAGGAAGTGTCATGGGTGACAGAGCACGCTCAGTCTTTGAATTCCAGTTCTGGTGCACTAAAAAGCTCTTGAGCCACTTCAGTATTCTGACGAACAAACAGTGTGATGCCTGCCCTGTAGGCTGCTGGAATAGCTATGTGGGAGGTCAGCTGGGCGCGGTAATTGGGTGGTTGTTGATACATAGCAGTGCAGGCCTCTCGAAGAACATTCACTACCTGACCTAAATTTAGAATTTAAAGGGAAAAAAAAAAATTAAAATTGTAATGTACAAAGCTTGTAATTGGGTGTTGGGTGATAGTTGATACATTGTAGTGCAAGTCTTCACAGAAAATTTACTTCATGGCCTTAAGTTAGAATTTAGAGGGGAAAAAAATACATAAAATTGTAATGTAATAATTTAGCTTCAACTGGTTGTGGGACCATGGAAGGCAAGGAAGCACTAACACTACACAGGTATGCTCAACTCAAGCTATTTTATGTGAGAGGCATAAAAACAAAACCAAAAGGCCCATGGGCCATAACACCCACTTTGCACATTTATTGGTCAGATTGTAGCTTTGTTCATTTCAAAGGGATTATGAAAGACATTTCCTTCACATGCTTATGCAAAAGTTATGACAACTAATGTGACACAAGCCTTGCAGATCATGGTTTCCGAAACCTTAGATCCACAAAACTTATCAGAATAAATTATGAAAAGGAGTACCTAATACATTCATTTCATTCCATCTTTTGTCCTTCTTGGTGATTAGATCATTTAGTGGTGACCAGTCACGAAAACGGTTGACCACGTCCTGCCGCCGGATTAGGAGAATGGAATCACTGGTTAGCTGTTCCATAATGGTCTCCTCTGGAACAATTTCTAATGGATTTGTCAAGTAAACACCTGAAATTGTTTCAAAGTTCTCCTGTAGACATGTGCACAAGACATTTAAAAAATCTTGAAAATACTGAGATTCTTGAAAGCAACCGGCAAAAATAAAATAAATAAATTTAGAGAAAAAAAAGAGAGAGAGAGAGGGAAGAGGCCCATGGGCCACAATGCTCACCTGAGTCGCATTGACCCCGCTATTCTTCTAAAGAGTTTTACCTTCTTTACTTTTCATATCCCAATATCTTGACCCCACCTTAGCTCCATGAGGTTATGGATTAACTAACTTGAATCCACATCGTTAGGATGCTTCACAATATTACCAGTATGGCCTTGCCGATATGGAGTTTCAATAAAAAGATTGCTTTCGTCATATTCACGTATTATGTTAAATTTGAATTTCCTGTGTTAAGCCCACCTTATCCCTAGTGTCCATAATTTAAAAAGCAGAAATTTTTTAAATGGGAATGTTTGCATACCTCTGTATTACTATGATAAAGTGCAGCCCTGCTCATCTTCAAACACAGTTTTAAAAATTCCCTACATTCTTTCATGTAAAACTTTGAATCCCTGTTTTAGCCCCATCCTTGCTCCCAGGAACCATGGTTTGATGAATCTGCACTACATCTGAATGCTTTAATATTGATACGACTAATCATGGTAAGATCTTTTTTTTAATGCATATTCCCCTGTAGAATTTGGATCCTCTATTGTGGCCCCATCCTACCTCCAGAAAATCAAACTTGAGTCTGTACTTCTTGAGGATGATTGCATACTAATCATGGTCCTGTTGTTCTTAAACGACTTTCAAATTTTCTCCCCATATATTTCCTTACAAAACTTAGAATCCATATTTTGACCCAATCCTACCACTTGAGGAATCAATAATATGCACTACCTATGACAGTTTATATGTTTCAAAATTATTGATCTATGAAAGTGAAACTTTTGGCATTTGAAAATCAGTTTACATAAACAAAAAAGATACCTACAGCTCAGGTGAGCTGATAATGACAATGGGTCAAAGAAAAAATTTTTTTTTATTTAGTTCCTTTCAGCATGATTTTAAAAACTCTCTCCCTATTAAATATTTTAGTATTTCAATAAATGACAAATTGAATGACAGCTCACCTTTGGAGCTGACTCCATAAATCATCTGATGATGCCAGGCATCAGGAAGGGTCCAACCAGGTTTCACACCCCTTTGTAAATTCAACGTTGCAATTGGAACAGCACCTGACATAATTAAGTGAATTTCAAGTAAGGCTTTTTAATTTGAAATTGCGTAGGAATTTATCAATTACAAAATACTACATTATTCACTTTGACATGCATCATATAGTCATAATGATAGTAAGTTATATTCTCGGGGTATTTTATATGATTACCTTTCTTTATCCAATATCCCAGCCACTTTAAGAGTTCTACTTTTCTGGCTGGATAAAAGTGGAAAAATCTTCCCTGTATGGTGCCCCGGGTTAGACTCTGTACCCCATCAATCAGCTGTTGTGCTGTTGTACCTATCAAGTTTCAAAGTTTTACCTTCATTTCCATAAAAAACAATGTCTACTTCATTCCCACCATTGCATATCAGTTATATGAATATGAAAATGAAAATTATACTGTAAATGGCTTTAATTAAGTGGGGCTAAAATTTCGTGATTTTTCTCTTTTAACATTTCACGATGGTTTAAATTTCGCAGATAGTAAATATTCTAAGCTAGAATCATATACCCAAATACATTGAACAGCACTTCGCGATGGTTTTATTTTCGCGATAGTTGACATAAAATTTGCAAATATGGCGAAAATAAAACCCACGCGAATATTTCCCCCTTTACAGTATTACACTTTTAAGGTTGACTTCAATTATTCTAATATGAAAATCTATGTATCCTAATTTCGATAAATCAACAAAGTTCATGAATTTCTTTGCAGTAAATATAAGGAATATAATCCTGATAGACAGATATACACGGTACTATAGGCGATTTTACCTGCTACGGATCGAGAAAACAAATAATAACTGATTGGTGCCGTTTCCATTCTGGAATTCGTAACAATTTTCTTGCATACTTCTTCCTTATCAACTTGATAATCGAATGCTTTCTGTAAATAAAACAAAATTACATGTGGATATAATATATTATTCTAATTATAGCTTTCATCTCCTTTTATATGCAAGAAGCCATTCCCATATTTTCTTTGGCGCTGCGTAAAACAATTTTTCTATGGTATAATGAACATCTGGATCAGCAATCTCACTTTAAATGTCTGAATTTGCCATTAATAATATTCCATTCATATGCAACAGATGACATCATACGAATATAACGTAAACCTCCACCTTACGCATTCAGCTTATTACTTCATCACAGTGTTTCACTTTTCACCCTTTTACTTGTAAAATCACTTGCTTTTGTACGATAAAAATTTTGACTGAGGTTTACAAACAAGTATTCATGTGGAAAACTTTGTGTTATCATTTACTGGTAATCTTTAGTATTTGCAAATCCTCAAACATTTCCAACGCTAACGTGCAGGTATCTGAAAGACTGTTTTGATTTAAGAGTAAAATTAATACTGACACTGGGTTTATTACATCATTAAATGTGTTATTAATTTACACTTAAATGTCTAATTGTGCTTACACATTAGATAAGATACCTGTACTGCTTGTTTGTTACATTTATGTTGTATGTTGATATATGCCAATGTGGTGGAAGTCAATAAAGAATTGTAGTTCAGTTTCCCTTGTTTGTGGAGGATTTCACTTATAGGTTGTCCCATATCACAAAAAAAAAACAACCAAAAAAACGAAAAAAAAAACAAAAAAAAACAAGCAAACAATGAACATCAAAGGCCACTACTCACAAGCACTGTTAGTATTGCAGTGGGTCCACAAGCTGATGTCCCGATCTGCTTCACCTGCAGTAGATAGGCTTCGTATTCGTGCCATATCATCACCTTCTCTACATCCACTGGTCTACGTCCATGTCTTCGTCGCCTGTCAAACTTACACACTGCCTGTAAAACACACAAAACAAAATTAATTGTTACGTTATCTAGGATAACTTACATGTACACTGTTCATTGTGATACTTTCTAATGACATTCTTATGTGAATAATTTTAAAAAATCCCTAAACATCAAGGAAATACTACGTAATCAACAATCTTTGCCATCACTTGAAGATTTAACTTGGGTGATAATGAGACATCACGTGAGATTTAATGTAGGCGATAATGAGATTTCAAAGTACGCTGTCGCTTTATGATAGGAGATTCTTCATTTTCTGCAAACTGCAAGCAATGAAAACAGACTCCAATAAGAATAATGGTAATAGTACACAATATGTATGCCAGTCGCAAGCTTACGTTGGGTTTCTAACATTACTGAAGGTAGTGTCAGCCATAAGCAAGCTGTGACATACTTTGTTTTGCAATGTATGATTACAAGATCCTAGCTCAGATACTGCGACAGGATATAAATAAACAAAGCAACAGATCTGTGTGTAAAATATTTCCCTAAGACTGACTAACTTTAACGATCTGTCTTTTTTTTTTTTTATTTGAGAAAATTGGGAAATAGTTGGAATCTTCAAATTGTTTACAAAGGTCTAAGCTTGAGGATTGCGAGAGGAGTGAGCCGGACAAATCATGTATTCCCTTTATGTCCACAGTCCCCCCCCCCCCCCCCCTACATTTTCTCATAAATTAAGAAAATCTTAATCTTTTCCACATGCACATCTTCAATATCTAATAACACACTTGAAATGTAATGTAATATTTCCTCAAAACTCAGGAAGTTAAATCATCTGTAATTTTCTCAAAAATTGAAAAACAAAATCCTTAACACAAATACATTTGAAAAGCCACATGAAATAAGTGAACAAATTATGTACTCTCTTTGTAAATTCTTTAGAACTGACCAAGTTCAACAATCTGTATTTTTCTACAAAAAGAATTATATAAATCAAAATCCTTGCCAAAAGCACATCTTTTAAAATACGAAGACAAACACTTTGTAAAATAAGAAGGCCCTCACTTAAAAACTGTGGGAAAAGTTACACAGATAAACCAAGTAGTCTTAATAAATAAAGGGACAAAACTGCTGCAAGAGATGTCAAAATCAATCAAAATTGCAACATCATCTAGAATGACCCTCAAAGAAGCTACAAAGGAAATTTCAGCTTGATAAGGGACATCTTCGCAAGCCAAAGGTTTTTGGTCCGCTCAATTATGGGGAGCGGAGTGAACCAAAAACCCTTGGCTTGCGAAGATGGATAAGGGACAGAAAAATGAAAACCAGAAAACCTTAAATGGACAGACAGATGGATGGACAGGCATTCAAATATTACTGCAGTGTAATACTTCCCATCTAAAGACTGTACATATAGAAATATTTACTCATGTTGATTTAATTTCATGGTATAAGAATACTATTGGTACAGAAATCATTAAAGCGAAAACTCCATGGTGCAACAAGGGAATAAAGTGATACAAACTATTTAAAAAGGACCAAATTCTTAATTTCCGTGCAAAAGCACATGTAGACCTGTATAAAATTTTCTAGCAGAATCTACTGCCATTCTCCAGAGAAGCTAACCTGTGTACTTTACAGAGCAGCCTAACCTGTGTACTTTACCAGAGAAGCTAACCTGTGTACTTACCAGAGAAGCTTACCTGTGTTACTTTACAGAGAAGCTACCTGTGTATTTACCAGAGAAGCTATACCTGTGACTTTACCAGAGAAGCTTACCTGTGTCTGTTACCAGAGCATCTAACCTGTGTACTTTACCTGAGAAGCTAACCTGTGTACTTTACCTGAGAAGCTAACCTGTGTACTTTACCTGAGAAGCTAACCTGTGTACTTTACCTGAGAAGCTAACCTGTGTACTTTACCTGAGAAGCTAACCTGTGTACTTTACCTGAGAAGCTAACCTGTGTACTTTACCTGAGAAGCTAACCTGTGTACTTTACCTGAGAAGCTAACCTGTGTACTTTACCTGAGAAGCTAACCTGTGTACTTTACCTGAGAAGCTAACCTGTGTACTTTACCAGAGAAGCTAACCTGTGTACTTTACCTTAGAATTATTATCACAGGAATTTTCTTCTTGTACAGCATGTAAATTATCTATTGATGACAAAGGTGCTCCCAGACTCTCGATATCTTCATATATTGGATCTTCTGAGCTCTCTCTGTCAAGAAAAGTGATCAAGTGTAAATCATCTCAAATATACCAGTACTACATGTATTCTGAAGCTACTCTTGCCAAGAAGTAAACCAAGAGTTGTCAAAAGACATAGCTCGCAGGGAAGCATGATTTTATTTAACCTATCTCCCTTCAGTTAAAAGTTAGTTTTTGAAATGAAGGTCAAAGTCCAAGGTCACAAGGTTAAAGTTTTGATGCCATATGAAAGACCTGGTCATGAGACATCTAAATATGAAATATCAAATTCATATCCCCCTTGGTTCAAAAGATATACATATATGTATCTTAGATTAAAATTTTTGAAAAGTATGTCAAAGTTAAAGGTCAATAGTTCTGGTACTGAATGAAATGTCATGTAAAGTTGCATCAGAATTAGAAATATCAAAGTCCTATCATCCTGGTTCAAAGTTACAGTCCAGGGTAAAGTTTTTGAAAAGTAGGTCAAAGTCCATGGTAGAGGTCACTAGGTCCAGGGCTGTCGCTGACCTTTTTGGTACAGGGTCCGGGTCCGTCTAGATTGGGAAAACTATCAATCTTTTTGGTCAAATTGGGAAATTTTTGCTAATGATAAAATTATGAGCAAAAATTTAAAAAAGTCTATTTTTATTCGTAGTATTTCAGAACATGGTTTTTTAAAAATTGTTTATTAGCAAAAATCCACAGTTAGGTTGCATGCATCTCCTCAACACTGCATCAAAACTGGGATTTATTTATCAAATTGGGAAAGGGTCCTTTTATCGGACCCAAATCAGGGAGATTGACAGCCCTGAGGTCAAAAGTCTTGGTACAAAAGGAAGGTCTTTTCATGAGGCAACTAGCATATTTATATGTGAAATATCAAAGCTTCTCCTCTTGGTTCAAAAGATATAGCCCAGGAGAGGTTAAATTTTTGACAGGTAGGTCAAAGGTAAAAAAAACTACGTCAAGAGTCTTAGTACCAAAAGAAAGGTCTCCTCATAAGGCATCTTAGTACATGTATATGTGAAATTTCAAACAACCCCCCCCCCCCCCCCCCGCTCCAAGTTATAGCCCAGGTTAGAGATTTTTCTTATTACAGGTGTGACACTAGGGTCATGACAACAGCACTCCACACAGTCATCATGGAGCTAAAGAATCATATAACATCTTGTGCATATATTGTTTTCATTATTTTCTTGATCTTTTACAGAACTAGGTTCCCATAGCAGAGCTCCAGATAATTTTTTGACACAAAGTGTATTTACTCCCTGATTTTCAAATCAATGCCGATTTTCTTCTTGACAAAAAGCTTAAAGGCTATTTTGCTTTTTGGTATGTTGTAGGATTCCAATTTATGGAAAAGAAATTTCATATAATTATTTGATTATTTGTTGTTTTTTCGTCCCGTCGATATTGAGACGTCACATTTTGCCGGTGAAGGGCTGCAAATTTAGACCTATGCTTAGTACTCATGAATTTTAGCAGAGAGGGTCTTTTGCGTGCCACACATGCTGCAACACAAGACCTCCGATTTTAAGGTCATATCCGAAAAGACCCATGATTCTCACTTCTAAATGCCGAGCTCCTTGGTGAAGGAGCAATCACTACCTATTTTCACGTCTTAGGTTTGACGCGGCCGGTGCCGAGCCGGGGGTCGAACCACGACCTCCCAATCACAAGGCAAGAGTTTCAATAATAAGATAGGTC
Organism: Ostrea lurida; assembly: GCA_903981925.1. Lineage (NCBI taxonomy): Eukaryota > Metazoa > Mollusca > Bivalvia > Ostreida > Ostreidae > Ostrea > Ostrea lurida. The sequence continues at coordinate 12,621 of CAJDSM010031115.1, forward strand.
AGTAATTATATAGAATCTAATGTGTTTAATTTTTTTTTATTTAAATCGCAATCATCAGTCCTAGAATCTTTAAAGTGCAGCTTAACAAAATCACTTAACTGACCCCGATTTACATGATTAGATAGATCATACTTATTTTATTCTGCTATTCTTCATTGTCCAATGCATATTTGAAATACTTAAAATACGTACGTTTACGCCAAATTTCGAAATTCAATGCCTATTTCCGCAAATACGTGCCTTATCTGGAGCTCTGCCCATAGTAACCATCTTTGCAAGCCAAGAGTTTTCAGACCAACCCTTGACAGATTGTTCATTAGTTAAACATGTATAAACAAAAATGACAGAATTGACTAAAGAAAAACTCAAGAAAGCATTTGAAGCAAAATTAATGGCAAGCTTTTTGGCTTTGAGAGCCTGAACTTTGTTTTCCATATCAGCCTCATAGTAAATTTTTCTCCAACTTGTTCAACTTATCAAATCTGATTATACTCAGACAGATTGTCATTTTGACATGGATTGTTTAAAAACTCAAAATGAAGCTGAAAAAATTACCCTGGCCTACAATATTTCAGTGATAGTTGACCCTCACACAACTGACGGAAGTTAATCAATCTCTAAATAGATAAACATCAGACTGTGACATGCTTCAATTGCTGACATATTTCATTGGTTCTAGAACCAATGGGAACTTGGCCACAGTTTTTGTGGCATAATTTGCAAGGGTTTGTGGGGAGCGAAATGCACTAAAAACCTTTGGATTGCAAAGATGATACTGATAGTAAAAAATTTTTGTATGATATTAGAGAGGTTTAGCAATTCAACATATACACGTACGTGTACTTGTACGTGTATCAGGGGTTTCCCCTAGAAATATGCGCATTACATCATAAGTTTCGTTGATGACATATTTCTACAAGTATCTACAAACGTGTAAAGTACAAAGTACACGTAAGTAACAACGTGTAGCTTATAGTTTCTTATTTTTTGTTTAATTCTGTGACCGTGTGCGTTTCTCTGAAAGCTGAGGATTTTTAGCAAATACTGATGCAAAGAAATAAACATTTTGGGGGGAAAGAAATATCTTTAGGGAGTTTAAAAACCACAAGTCTTTATTTTCAAAACCTTTGTTTTACAAGTACACGTAGCAAGGGCTAAACGAGAAATCAAATGTGGATGTGTAACTGACACACGTAGAAGTACGCGTACAAGTTGGTTTGCTAAACCTCTCTAGTAACGCATAAATCATATTGATATTTCTCTTAAATGCCTTACCCAGATGATTCATCCAGTTTATTTGGTAAAGGCATAATGACTGCATTTCTGACTGCATGCGTTGGGTTGTCCAGATCTTCAAGTACCATACAAGGTCCACTCTCTTGTGGGAAATGTCCTAACTGCACGTTACCTAGATGTTCTCTTCTAAGTCGGAAACTCAAATTTTCTTCTTCATCTGACGAATCACAGTGGGCTGCAGACCTATTCTCCTTCTCCAATGCTTTAAAAAACACTTTCTCTTGTCTGTTGCTCTCCGAATTCTGAAAGTTAGCTTGTGGCACTTTCTCGTGTTTGTAAGTGTCTAGGTAGTTAAAATGTTCATTATCATCGACACATAAATGAGGGTCATAGGATTCCATATTACACTCCACATCGTCAAACTCAAACGAGTGTCTCCTCATGCTCAGATCATTTGTAACCCCACCTTCAGCACCTTGCAAGTCATTGGAAGCATAGTCTAATGGATCATACATATAAAACTCTGGTGTATTTCTCTCACCATTTCTTTGGTCTACCACACTAGGATTGTCCAGATCTTGACTAAATCGGAACATCTGTTGCAAGCTTGTCGCAGATGTTGGCACATCCGAGTCGACAGAATCTAAGAAATCTATCTCTGGCGAGTACACGAAAGAGGAGTCGGACCCTGGCTTTTCACTGCTATCCTCACTGTTTTTGGTGATGTATTTAGGTCTACAGACAAATGCATTAGAGGACTGGCTCTCCATGTCATACCGAAGATTCGCAGTAACATCAGCAAAGGAGTCTGAGTGAGGTATTTCTATCTCATCACACACAGGGTCAGGTGAATAATCTTGTTTTCTGAACTCCTTGGAGTTCTGGCAAGATGGTGGACAGTGGATCTCATTCTCTTGTTTCACCCCATTTTCACAGATTTGATGAGATGAACTTGAGGATATATTCTCCACTTCTTGTGAATCTTTTTCCTGATTCACCCCATACCCTTCATCTTCATCACTGGAAGTAGAAGAATGCTCCGAACTAGATGCAAACATGTGACGACTTGCTCTAGAAGGAAAGTCTGTTTCTATGTAGTCTCCAATCTCCTCTAAACTTTCTGAACTTGATGGTACTGTTACCTCTTCCACGACAATACCACCTCTGTTTTCCTGGATTTCAGATGAATTGTCCTCATCTGCAATTTCCTCCAGGCTCTCTGAACTGGATACATGTGTAAAAACTTCTTCAACTTGTTCTTCAATTTCTAGCATATCTTTTCCAATAATACCTTGTTCGTAATCACTGGTTTTGTTTTCATGGTCAGTATCATGAGAAGATAAGTTATTTTCATTTGTTAAAGTCTCTGTTTCCTTTTCATTTGAATCACAACCAGAATTTTGAGAAGACCCATCACTGTCCTCTGGCACTGCTAATGGAGCAGATATTGGCATATCTTCAAACCTGGGAGGGAAATTTACAATCTGAACTTGTTCATGATGTCCATTAGAATGATTAGCAAAATCAACTTGTTCATTTGCTCTAGATGGTAGATTTAGCTTTGAAGTGGCATTCCTATTTTTCTTTGAGTATTCTCTTTCATCACCTTCTGATTCTGTAGATGATTCAACATCACTTTTATGTAAGTTTCCATTTTCTGGAGAACTAAAACAATCACAGGAGTCATCAGAACTTGAACCGAGTTCCGGATAGATGTACGGTTCCCGTTTTGACTTTGAGCCAGCTTTCTTTTCTTGCTCTCTTCTATCTCTTCTGTGTTTAACAACGCGACTCCATGACATGGACTTGGGTCTGTTTGCTTTTGGTGAATGTTTCCTGTTCTGCACACCATTAACTTGCTGTGGTTTCAGACATTTACTACAGTGGTTACAGTTCACAACATGAGTAACACCACTAACCGAAGCATTAGTTTCTCCTTGCGAGCCAGTATCAACATGAGATGAAAATTTAATTTCAGTGTCATCATGCAAAAATCCATTTAAAGGTCCATTTCGACTGGAACTACCACCATTGACGAAATTATTATGACCCTCACTGTAAAATCCCGAGGAGTAAGGTTTCTCTTTTTGTTTCTCAGACGATTCTGGAGACGACTTCTCATTTTCACTTGAGTTCTGACTCAAGGGACTTTGTGCTCCATTCTGACATGGGTATTCAGTAGATTTTTGATTAGTTGTTGGCATGTTGCTTCCTCTGTGAACCTCATGTCTACTTTTATGCATATTTAGAGATACATCCTACTTGTGCCAGTCCTCTGTCACAGACAGACACCACTATCAGCATCAGCATCCTACAAAAAATAAAGAAAAATCCACGAAAATTAGTTCTACACTTCAGATACCACCTCTAAATAAAGTCAAAAGTAGTCAAACAATGAAGGCTGGGGAGAAAATTGCTTTCAAATGTCAGACATTTCGTTTTCAGAAAATAGGGTGGTTTCTATTATCTAAATGTTGTAAATAAATAGAAATTTTAAAGAATCTCAATATTTGTCAACTATCTGAACTTTCCATCTATGAAAACTCACCTGTATTGAATACTTGTTACTCGGAGGCAGAATATTCAACTCTTTTTCTGTGTGTTTCGTCTGGGACAATTTTCTTCCGCCATATTGAATCAAAATACCTTTAGAACTCCTCTAGACTTATAAGGCAAATAACTGGTTTAAATCCGAGATGTTCCGAGGTCGTAATTTTATGGAATCCAAAACAATTCACCAATGAATAGATCCGATACAACTGAGTATGGCAATGAAAACACTACTCCGAAAAGGAAATGTGAACAGAGAAGGATCAGATAGGCCTATTTCTTTTAAATTAAATTGAATTAATGCTGGTCTTTGGGTATTTAAAGGTGTAAGTTGTTTTTGTACATATACAATTTGATGATTTAGTTTATTATCATTTATCGATTTACTCTTCACGTATTGTATCGTTACACCACGTTGTGTCACTTTCTTTTCATACTGTATCGTGATGAATGACCATACATCTCTAATACAGATCGGTTTGTCATTTGGTCGTGCGCATGACCTATATGGTTGGAGACATGAATATTCAAATTATAAGGTTATGAAGTTTTGAAAGGTAAAATACGGGGAGAATGATAACAACACCCTCTCCATTTTCCTACCTGCGGAATAAAACACTCTCTACTGATGCTGTCCCAGTATTGAGAAAAAAATTATAACGTAATTTTATTTACAAATTAGGGTGTACTGTTGATACTTTACTGTCGGAATAGCATAGTGGTTAACATATTCACTTCTCGCGGTGGCTCAGTGGTAGAGCTCTTGCCTCGTGATCGGAAGGTCGTGCGTTCGAGCCCTGTGCTCAGCACCCGGCCGCGTCAAACCTAAGACGTGAAAATAGGTAGTGATTGCTCTTTCGCCAAGAGCTCGGCATTTAGAAGTGAGAATCACGGGTCTTTCGGATATGACCTTAAAAACGGAGGTCCCGTGTCGCAGCATGTGTGGCACGCAAAAAAACCCTCACTGCTAAAAGCCATGAGTGCTAAGCATAGGTCTAAATTTGCAGCCCTTCACCGGCAATGGTGATGTCTCAATATGAGTGAAATATTCTTGACGGGAGAAAAACAACAAATAATCAATCAATCACTTCTCGCCAATGAGATCTGATCAAGTTTGATCCCTGCAATTAGCAGTGCTTGTATACATGTATGAGGGTATAATGGTCACTCGCTTGGAGACGTGGGTTTCCTCAGCATATTTCCTCCCACAAAATGACACCCTAGAGCCAACATCATTGAAAGTCTGTAAATAAGTAGTATATAGCTAATCCAACTCTTCGCTAAATAAGTAGTATACACTAATCCAACTCTTCGCAGAATCGCGTCGACATAAACAGTTGCATTGTAACATCAAATTAAGCTGCAATATTTTGTTTTCTGTCAAGAGCATG
>CAJDSM010031116.1:0-14885 GCA_903981925.1 Ostrea lurida
TTGCTGACCATGTCAGTTTTCTAGTTGTATTTCATATATCAATATGCTTTTGATTGTCCAAGGGGGTAAACAGATACACACTCGGCCTTGGATTACCATTGGTATTATATTGCACTTTAGTAATAATTTACATTTTGATCTTATTTCATGCCGATATTTGGAAAGAAAATGTCAGAATTGAACGTGTTAGCTTCCACCACGACAACTGACTGGAATAAATGCTGTCTTTGCCAGACAGAAAAGGAAGGAGTAAACACCCCCTCCTACTAGATATGAGGCCAGGGAAGATAGAGACGAATATGTCATGATTGCAACAAATGTTCCTTTATTCAAGGACATTAATGAGCTATCGATTCTACTCGATCCTAGACGATTGGACAAAGGAAATCAAACTTGCAGACTCGTGTTTATCAATAGCAGGCTAGAGAGAGCAACAAAAAGGGCATCTTCGCGAGCCAAGTGTCCGATTCGCTTACTTTAATTCTACCCCTTGGCAGATTAGTCGAGTTTCTAAGCCGTGCTTTGACTCCCAAGGCAATCCAATCAAATTGCGCCATTCATACCTGATTGAGCATGACATTAAAAACCAAAGTAGATCATTAAGACCAGAAAGGCAAGTTTTATACGCGATTTACGCCCGAAAGATAAGGTGATATAAGCTCGCACACAAGTATGTACACCTAAATAAAAAACAACAACAACAATTGTTCACTCGAGTGTTTACGTCAAGAGCGAAAACTCGCATCGTCCGTTAGATGCATTCAGTCGCGACTAAATCTGCCAAGGGGTTAGATTAGAGTAAGCGAATCGGGACACTTGGCTCGCGAAGATGCAAAAAGGGTAGATTCCTCAAGTACGACAGATGTGATTTCAGAAAGAAGCAGAAGATTGAGTATTGAAAAGACAGACCCATCGCAATATGACAATGCTGCTAGATAAGAGATTGAATAAATAGGCAAATACACTTTAAATTATGGCAAGCTTTTAGCAAAGTTAAGTGGTGGAGATGTAGTAGTATACCACTAACAGCATTATATAACAGAGAGAGGACATATCTATTGAAACAAAGGAATCAGGAAAGCCAGGCTAAAACAGAAAAGTAAGTGATCCCTCAGGTTTTCTCTGAACTCCTAGTCTGTTATTTTCCGGCTAGATGATTTAATCAAATGTACCAGCAACGATTACAACATTTCGAACTCTATGATCATAATGTTAATTCCATCTCGGATTCCACCAGACTCAAAGACAAACATTTAGGTGAATTACCAGAACTTGAAGCGTACAAGAAAGGCAGTGATGTTATTTTGGCATTTATAGAAGCTGTTGGTACAGTTTTATCCACGACAGTAAACTACGACGAAGTCATTCCGAAAGTTCAAACATACTTTACAAAGTATTTGAGAACTGACATTGTGTTTGATGACCTTGAAAGCGGAGACTCGATCGAAGCAAGGTTTTGGACCACCACAAAGGGGTTACAGGAAGCGGAATAATTCGAAAGAATTGACAGAGCTTCATTCATGAGAGAAAACTCCAACACAACCGAGTTATTTCAATTTCTGGCAGAAATGATTGTTAGACATTATACAGAGAATATCGTATTTGTAATCCACGGTGAGAATGTGAATAGTAATGTGCAATTTTGAAGCAGATTAGATAATACTGCACCTTGTAATCACGAGGAGGTTCTTGTGCATGTCAGACACAGCTGCTTTGAGAGAGGGCATACAGTTGTTATTGTAACGTGTCTATGAGTTCAACGCTTATTCTTATAGACTTAATTTTCCTCAATCACTGATAAAGGGCATAAAGTTGTTATGATTAAAGCAAACGATACAGATGTTTTCGTGATTGCTGTAAGTATTTTCCATAGCCTGAGAGAAATTGGTAGAAAAGCTTTGGCTTCATGTTCGGTCATCTTCGCTAGCCCAAAGGTGTCTTTATCTGCGTCCATCTCCACCTCCCCATAAACCACTCTGTGGCCGGATACCTTATACATGGGCTAATAATGTCTAGGTCACCCGTGCTTGCCATCCTATTACAGGTGTTATTGCTTAGTATAAAGTTACACGATAATTCTCTGATTGAAAAAAGTATTTAGCCCAATGAATCGAATAAAACTTAACTAATCGTTACAGTCTAAAATTATCAGCAGATGGTGTCGTACCATTTGGAAAGGCTCTTATTAAAAGGACAAGAGATTTCGGTAAATAGAAAAAACTTATGCGATATTCTAACTCAAGCACTTTGGTTAATATTTGCTTCTGTGTTCCTTTTGTAGTCTTTAATTAGTATTTATAAACGCTGATGGTTTGTGATAGGTGGGACTAAAACGAGAGGTGTGGAAAAATACAGATTTTACATATATTGGCAAACAGGTCACCATAGTATGGTGTTGCGTTAACAAAGAAGGATTTAGGTGTTGACTGATATGTCAGTTGGCCCCGGCTTACAAAGTACTCTATGGAGGAACTAGGTCGTCTGAGACTTAACTAGTCTTGGTCTCTTCTAGACTTTATTATATAATTGCAACAGGTTCACTCCTTACAACAAATTCATATTAGTTTGATTTGAAGTTATTTGCAGGGCGTGATTATAGCAATACCAGTTCATTTACGGGCAGCCCTGAATATTCCTTATATAGCATTTCATCGATAGGTTGAGGTAGTAGATACCTTTCGCCATCCAGTGGTTTGTCTTGAAGGAAAACTCTGAGTGGACCTGATCGTCAGTGTGGACGAAGCCCATACCATTTTACAATGGTAAGTCAACCTGATCTTATAAATGTTTCCCAATTTAACATATGTAAACATAGCTATTATATAATGTACAAGTATACATTCTGGCGTTAAGTTCGACAGTAAGTCAATGCAATCTTCTTCTATGATCATGAGATTTTTGACATTGCATATAAGATAACATCACACTTAAGGCCAAAAATAAAAATAGTTGTGAGATTTTACACTAGCTATAACCCAAATACCTAGTAAATATGTTAACTGAGGTCTGTAGGTAGGTAAGGATAATATCTATTTGATATTATTTATACTCTGAATTTTAATCTTTCAAATAGTATGCGAGCACATTAATTAATAACTTCCAAAACAATAAAGTCATCTTACACGTACTGATTCTTATGATTTATTATGCATTAAAACATATGAGAAATTTTCTATTGTATAATTATATACTTTGAAAGTTTTTTTGAAACTGCAAAAAAAACACTTTATACATGTTAACACAGTATTCTACAATTAGCGGGAATACTCATGGATCTAGAAAATATTTTATTCAGAATACACTAATTTTTTTTTTTTCTAAATAAAATTTAGCAATAAAATGTCTTTAGGGTCAGATATACCAGGCATCTTAGGTCGGCTCGACCTACGTTTCTTTAGCGAAAACTCAACACATTTTTATATGTAAGGCCTAGTTTGGCTATTAGCATGTATATGTATAGTACATATATATAAAAGATAAACTAACAATCCTAGACGTGGTATTATTTTTGAGCAATGTGATGTGTGTGTTAAACTGTTAGTTTTGGTGTTGAATTGCCCAGTGTTTCGGTTTTCCATGGATTAAAAAAATTATTGTTTTTGTTTTACATCTCTCGATAAGTCAATAACCAGGAAGACCCTGTTATAGGGAGAATCTTTCTCCAGAAGTCTGGAAGGAGCTTTCCGCCTCCGCTTTGGATGCCGTCTCTTACTTCTACTCCCAAATGCTTGCATGAGTCCTCGCGGCACCCACAAGTCATGACGTTCGCCTTCTCTAAGTCGACGAAAGATTATGAGAAGTTCTGTGCTGTTTAATAAAACGAACTCACGGTAATTAGTGTTGTGCGTATTCCTCATAAAATCCAATCTAGTCCTCGATGCAAGAGCAGAAATATAATAAATTTCTGTGAAGAAAGTGAAAAACAAAGATATATCAATTCTGCCGACTTTTCTATTTCACAGGCCTTGAGCACTCTGAGCCGTCGTAAATTTTCTACAAAACATTTTATCTATGTCAAATGTCACACTATTTAAGGAATGTTCTGCTTCCGTGACTAAGCGTTGTATCATGAATCCGGACTGTAGATCGAGAGGTCAGGGATTTTGTGATTGACAACGTCTCTAGTTTCCGGAAATATGGATACTCACCACACCCCAACTGCTCCGGACTGAATTGAACCGTCAATTATACAAATTACCACATTGAAGAATAAAAACAGAACAAATGGAATCCCTGAAGGAAATTCTCCCGCAATTATGTAGTAGCACAGTTCGCAAGGAAAGTTATTGAAATGCATTTTAAACCCCAAATTTTTTCTCACAAGAACTGCAATAATTGCATAACTACTCCAAATATCTATTTTTATAGAGACACTACATTATTTATATACTTAATTTCCAAAATGTTTAATATTCGGTAATATAAATATCGACAGTGCACGTGCACCGTACATGCCCTACCTTTTAGCGTTCACTTGTGATAGGACATCAGTGCGCATAATCATCCCTGAATCGGTTTATGTAATATGTAAAATTCAAGTATTCCAATATTCGATTACAGATTCAATGTACTGAGAACAGGCAAGACGTGGGAGACGTGAGATTGGGAAAACCTTTATTCAGCTGGAAATTTCAAAATTGATGTTAACAATGATATTTTAATGTAATGATATTTGTGAAGTTATTAGTTTAAAAAAAAACTTAGATGGTTAAGTTATTTCACAGGCGAGAAACATAGTGTCGCCATATGACCTGACTTCTCTAATATTCATTTGAAAAATACTTCATCATTTAAGAAAGAAGTAATCCATCCATATGTGGCTCAAAATAGGTATATGAAATATGTGTATTTTTCAGAATTCAGTTCTGTTTCAAGTGTACTCATGTATCCTCCGACACTAATGCACTAATATTCCTAAGCATGTGAAATGAATTGAGAATAGTATTGGTTTGTGAGCGATATGACAACAATGTGTTGGATTCTACTCTTAAGATAAAGACTAAAGTTTGTTTATATTGTCAAAACAATTTAAAGGTCCTTGCGTCAAAACAGCGTAGCTTGAACATGCGGCAGATTGAAACTGACGAGTTTACAATGTGATACAGGTTGTCCAATGACTGATGTTTCTGTCCAAATAATCACGCGAAGCTGGCCTGTATGCTTGTGTGTGCCTGAGAAAAAATGTGACAGAAATTGTCGCTACTACATTTTGCTGTGAACATTTTTGTGAAGCCAAGTGTACTTGTAACAATGTTGAATGCCCCCGCACACATCCAGTGTTTTCTAATGAGGATACATCAGTTAGTGATGAGCATGTTCAAACCAGAGATGTATCAGATGAAGAAATGAATCTTCTTAGACACAAGCTGGAATTACTGAAGGAAGCCACTGATGCAAACACATCAACATCATTTGTGACCGACTTTGAGACAATTTCAACAACAAATGTGGAAAACATCATTAGTAATGTTTCAAAACTTTTTTCTGTTGAAGACATTCTTCAATATATCTGGTCGTACAATTTAGCAAAACATGTTTACGAAATTATTTGTGATGTGTTTGATGATGTATCCTTGTCAAATGATTCTAGTTCTGATTCAGATTAAATTTCAATTTGTATTTTCACCATTGTATGCATGTATTTACCTAATTTGCAACGCAGTATGATGGTGTAAACTTCAAACAAAGTTCTAAACAATACAACCAATAAATTATGAAAATGAGAACATGAATAAACATAGAAACCTGCTATATTCTTCATACTTGCAATCTGAATAAAGCACAAAAATATGTTTATTACCAAATTTGACTATGGACTTTGTAGGTTTGGTTGACATGTTGAAACCAAATCCAGTACTAAAGCCTCATGTGACAATGAATGCACTAATTTCAGTAGCTTACTCTGTCCAACAGTTCCTCATCACATTGGTGTGGTGAAACTAATATATGAAAGTGTCAGTAAAATCAAACTTATTGTATATAGAAAGGAGGGGGGGGGTGTCTTCTGAATTGGTTAAAAGTGAGTATACACCCAGCTTGCTAATTAATCATTCTCCTAAATATCGGTAAAAATACAAATAAACTAACAAACAACAAAAAACAAGATGGTGTTTGTAAACACTGATCCCCTGATTCCCAATAACCAGTGGATAAAGGGGCTTGCCAAAAATAGATTGCAGCATGTGACATATGGAAAGTCTATCATTTAATTTATCAATTTAAAAGTATGTCAATGTTGAAACTTCTTTGAAAATTAAGTTTGAGGGGTACAAAATAAATTACTGGGTTAGATCCGATGAAAAGGTTTTTCACAAGAATACATATATGTGAAATAAGAATACAATTCAAAGTTATGTCCTAGAATTCATGTTAAAGAGTTTTTGAAAAGTAGGTCAGGAGGTTCAAAAATGTTTGTACCAGTGGATTTGTCATAAGGAATACACAAGTGAAATATGAAGCTCCTATCACTTATCATTCAAAAGTAATGGTCAATGTTAAAGTTTTCCTGCAACAGACAGACCAAAACTTTATTTGAAGACTCCAGGGGCAATAATGGGAGCGAGTGGACCGAAAAACCCTTGCTAGCGAAGAATGTTCAAGCTTTTGGCTATGCTATTTCGTACTGTTATAGTGCACCGCATGGCGGTTTTATTCAATGATTATGTTTTGCAAAGCTTAGCCCCGCATACAGATGTTTTTGTGAGGTCTTAAGCATATATGCATTTGGTGGAACTTGATTCATATTATTAAACTTGTCCCGCTCTTTATAGTGCGCTATCAAATTGCATGAAATGTTGTAATGTATGCAATATGTGCTATTTGCTATAGCAGTATTATATTGATGTAACTTTAAAATCTAGTCAGTTTGATTGTATTGGAGACTTATCACAATGTGGGTACAGAATATACTACATTTTTTTCAATTTTAACTTGTCCAATATGTGCATAGTTTGCTTGAAAGTGCTAATGTTCAGTATTTTTCTCTGGTGTATTCACAAACTTGTAACTGGACTTATTGAATGTTATAATAATTTGTTGGAAGATTTTCTTCACCGTGTACAGGGTCACATGCGGGGTTTCTGCTCATCCATGTGTGGGGTTTCAATTCTGAAGCGAGGAAAAGCGTCGAAAAGTAGGTCATGGTAAGTAAAAGATGAAATAACGTATACAAAAACAATATATTCACAAAATAATTATGCTCACGGGTTGTAATGATATATATAAGCCAAAACTCTTTTTGCTTTCACCAAACACCTCTGCACTGTTTCGACAACTGGAGAATATTCGTCAAATTTACATGTTTTTATTATATATCTTTTAAAATATAGCTTTTTGGAAATTTCTTTTTTGGTGAATCAAATTCTGCTTACGTATAGAAGTCAGAATATGACATTTGCATTGTGGAGAGGCATTGGTTTTTTGAAAAAAATATCCTATTTTGTGTCGGTCAAGTACCATGTGACAACCAAAAAACTCGGTCTCCATACAAAGTCTATAACCTATAAATATGGGTCTGTGATTGGCCAACTCTCAATTTTGCATTTTTTAGAGGAGCTTTGAGATTGATCAGTGTACATTGTATTCACCGTTTCATTAACGTAGAAAATCTAAATCACTATTTTGAAGTAAGCAATTGTTTAATAAAGGTGTGTGAAACAAACAAAGTCTATGACAAGTGATCTAAACAAAATCGGCAACTTTCCTGATTTACCAACAGACTCATTTCATCTGTGGTAATACCGTCTTATGAGAGATACTTCACGCGAATCGTAGTACTAGATTCATGCATATTTAATATTTCATAACTATACGTCACACACAATAATTCTATCGGTATTTATTTTCAACACAAGTTTACAGTTCATTTATTAGGAAACCAGAAAACACATTATACACAGCACCGTCATGCATTCTTGCTGCATGATTATTGTTGTTCCGAATCCATATTTTGTCATCTTTGTTTAATAACAGTTGTAAGGTCTGACTAGATTGTGGATAAGTCTTGGCTGCAGAAAACACCACCGACAATCCGACGCCATTCTTCATGATCCTTAGATGAACATAGTTACTTGAAAGACTCGTCAAGCTACAGGAAATACTGTAGAGGTCGGTGTAGGGGACTGTAAATACACCAGTTGATGGTTGATAGGCTCCTCCCCAATTCGTCAAAACGTGATCATACTTCACTACAGCGTAAGCGCTCACTGTTGTGTCTTTCGACAGAAGAGCAGTGAAGGCAACACTCCTTCCTCTCTCTGCTAAGATATGAACCATATGTTTGGGTGTTGTACGTTTTTGTGAGCTCATTTAAATGTTCATGTTCTAAATTAGAGTTGACACTGATTTGCGATGTGTGAAATTTCCCAATATTTTGTATTGCTGTATATCATGTCTTATAGGGCACCAATTTTGATGCGCCAGATGTGCATTTTGACAAATTATTATCATAGATTTAATTTCTTTTAAAGTATGTAGCTATTTTTGTACAAGTAATCCAATTGTTAGTCATATTCATAACGTTTAATGCACCATTTTTATGCAATATTATACTTGTTTTCATTTCAGTTTCTATGGCATACTCGTTACATTTTGATGAATTGAAAGCTTACAACTTTGTCATCTTAAAAATGTGTAATTTTTCGTGAAAATGCATAATGTAAACGTTTTAAATTTTCATTCAAAACGTCACACCATTTGAACATGATTTGGCAAATGCAGCCATGTGAATGTTGCAAGCTGCCAAGTACTATTTCCCGTTATCATATATCATATTGAAGGTCATTATATTTGCTCACAGAAGGATCATTTCAAACGTACATTAATCAGAAAATAATATCATGATAGTTTACATGAAATTATAAAGGGAATCATTTTGCAATTGTTATCATATCATATCTTGGTCACGTTTCACACAATGTTAACCTCGCCATTTTGTATCCAATGTGTTTGTAAACATTCTGAATAACTGTTTGTAATTTTCTAGTTATGATCTTTAATTTCGTCACCTTTTTGGAATATGCAAAATATTAACCATATCTTAGACACTATTTTAAAATTCCTAAAATTCTACAGCAGTATAATATGGAATAATGTGATTTAAATGTAGATTTTCCAAAAGTTTAAATAACTTCTAATACCATTTGAAATCACGAAACTTTTTCCCAAATCAAAAGCAACAAAATGTATGTAATTTCAACATTTTACAAGACCATTTCTAACGATGAATTAAAGACTAAACTTTTTGATATCATTGAGAGCTGATTTTGAAAAAAAAAATGAAACACAGAAATACCTATATCTTGTAATCAGTGATCAAGTACTTTCTTAAACATCAATTCTACGCAAATAACTCTGATGTTAAAGATATGCGGACGATGATTACGTGATCGTTGCGAAAGTAGTATGAATTAAGAACCGGGCGCAGCGTAGATTTGACTTTCCGAGATAAAAATATAGGTAACTCAGTACACACTATATGACGTCACAAAAATGATTAATTGTATTATAAATAATATACGGTACCAATTTTTATGCACCAGATGCGCATTTCGACAAATTATCTTCAGTGATGCTCAAACCGAAATGTTGGAAATCCGAAACATGAAAGTAAAACTTTATAAAAGTGATATATGGAGTGTCAAAAGATTGGGACAAACTAAAGTATTTTAATGCAAAAAAAAAAAAAAAAAATTGCTCTTGGACGCGTCTTTTAATCGGAGGCCGGATCCCCTTGGGGACTGGGGAATGTATTTTAAAGTAATTATTTACATATCAGATTCTCTATATCTGTCTGTGACTGCTAAACGAACAATTCGTTGATGCTATGTTCATGATGTTTGGTGCGCCTTAGAAATTCTTCTTTTGCATTTTCTGTTTCACGATGGTGTCTAATGTACGCCATATTGTTTAGAAATTTTTTTAAACATCATTTCGCTTCTTAGCCTTTTATATGTTCACTCTCTTTTTACTTTCATATACCGTATGTCAAATATGTGTATTGGCCGTCAATTTTTCACTACTTTAGTACAAATATTTAATTGTGGGTAGCTTGGCTAGTTTTATTATTTCCACTGGTAGTGATATTATTTCACTGGTTAGTAATTTTGATATTACTGGTAGTAGTAAATAATTATTTTTGGAGTAGGATGCCATTGTTGAATTTATTTTCATATCAGCAGTATAAATATTATACTACCCCAGTGAATTAATCACTAACTAGTATAAATATTTAATTGTTGGGTAGCTTGGCCAGTGTTTTTTTTCACTGGTATTGAAATTATTTCACTGGTAGTAAAAATAAAATAATTGTGAGTAGGATGGCCAACATATACGTCATTCAATAAAATACATTGTGTAAAAAAGCAAAAATGGGAAATTAGTTTGTTCTATTGATAAGGCGGGACCCCCATTATTAGGCCTTTATCGCAAATACGAGAACTATTTCGCAAAAGATATGGCGAATAATTTGTGTCCCTATGACATAATAATTCTTTTTTCTTATAGTACTAATATGTCTTTTCAGGTCAGCGGCATCATTATGGCAACACTCTGCGCGACGATTTACATTTTTGGTTATTTGAGGCACGGGTTAAAAAAATTCAACAATTAAAGTCTGATTGAACATTTTTTTTTGTTTTAATATTGAAAATAAAATGATAAAAAAAATAATCTTATATATTTTTCGAGTGGCGAAGGATATCACCGAACAATATCTAGAACGGAAAAACGTTTTGTATCAATGCGCTTCGGCCCACCGTCCAAATGTCGGTGGACACCTTCATTACCCCCAAAATACACAAATTATTATCTCTCATAATATGAAACAGCAGAATCTTTGAAATTTATTATTTATACATGGAAGGTCAAAAAATTTAATTTTGATTATGTGAAAACTCTGTACCATACACAGATCACAAAACCTAGCATAAAAAAATAAATGCAGCTACTGTAACAAGATTTAATTTGACATTTACACTGAAAATTGAGCTGCATCAGGGAAAATTCTTATCATGCAGGCCGCAGCATGGACGTACAAGATGGACCATCATTATAACGCGCTTGCCTACATGAGCAATCAAATTGTTTGTAGAGAGTAACACAACCATTTCATTATAAAATGCCGGAGTGTCAACGCAAATTTTACACTGTGGTCTAGAGGAAAAGAATATCTACCTTTAGCATTCCTGATCCAAAATAGATTAGGAACTTATTGACCAAGATGAGACCATAATCTTTGAAAGGAAAACTAAATCCAAAAACTTTTGCTTTGATTCAAAAGAAAATATATTGGTCCCGAACGGCATTTTTAGAAGATTGCTTTAAGAGATAATACAGTGCCAATTACTGCAGCGGGTAGTATAATCAACATGATCTGTCGTCGTAATAAAAATGGGAAAACCAAAGTATTCAAACGTAATCGTAGCTCCAAAAAATACATTACAAAATCGAGTGAGTAGGGCAACACGGACTTCGACCGAAAGCGGAAGGGCAGGATCAGTGCCATGGAGGAGTAAGCATCCTCTTGCTGACGGTCACACCCGCCGTTGAGCCTTAGTCGAAACAAGAGAACGGGGTACCCGTCGTGAAATTCTAGTATGAAATGACAGTTAACAAAGGGTAGAAGACAAAAATACCAGTCTACATATGATTTAGTTTATGATTTGTAATCGCCAAAAACAAGTATTATAGCGCCCGGTAGAATTTGCAAAGTGATGACTTTTAAACGGAGATTCGTTATAAACCCTGTAGCATTCAAGCTTTCTTTGTTTAGTAGTTTGGCCTCGCTTTTAAAAATTCGGCATACGCATAGGCATTCTCTTGCGTATCGAATCAACTTGCGAGAAACACACCATAAGCAGGTATATGATAGTGGTATTATGACACAATGTTTAACTTGCGCTTTGTGACTACTATCGGAAAGGGAAAGCTGACGATTGCAAAGTTAGTCATCACGACTATCATATAATGTAGTTGTCAGTCTGCCATTAAGAGGCAATGTTAAGTAAAATATTCAAATGAAGCAGATCTGTCAGATTCTGTGGTGTCCTTTATATCGAGTTTGTCGGAATATCATAAATGGACATTAATTGTGAAAATATGATGTTTAATGATAGCAACATTCATTCTATATACCTATATGATAAGGTTTAGGGAGCACTGCAATTTTTTTGTTTTCTTCTCTAACGAGTTTCTTTACAAATTTGACTCATATGAATAAAAAATAAGTCTCCAATAAGGGGCCAATTATGCCCCATAAGAATACCAACGAATTGTTGGAAGACCTGGTCTTCAAAAGACTACATAAATATTATCTATAAGAAACCAAGCACTGCTCTTAATATCTACTTCAGAGTCACTTGTGTGGCAATCAGAGTGTTTGTTTAACAAAATGTGTGTCTTGTTTCACAAACGACTAGAAAGTTCGAATTTTTTCTAAGGCAAACGTTACATTTGTGGACGTTGGTGGCCTAATTGGTTAGGTCGTCTGACTCTCGACCGAGAGGTGTGAGTTCGAATCCTGGCCGTGGCAGGGCCGACTCTGTGTGTCCTTGGGAAAGGCACTTTACACGAATTTCCTCACTCCACCCAAGTGTTAAAGGGGGTACCTGGCTATAGACAGTGAAATAATCTTCGTAGAATGTTTAGTGTTCTAGCGCCGAGCGCTGTAATGGCAGCTTGTGAACTGAGAAAGGTTCTGGATTGTTAAGGTCTGCCGGCAGGTAATTATGCATTGTAAAGCGTTTTGAGCAGTTAGGTGGGAAGGCGCTATATAAATCCAATCATTATCATTATATCAAAGATATCTTAAAATTGTCTTAGCAATGTTGGACTCAAGATGGTCTTTAGAATTGTCTTAAGATTGTCACTCTTTTAAAATCATTTCACGTATGAAAAGTATTCAAAGCAATAATTTTTAGAAAAAGTGAAATTTCTATTTAAACCACCCTTACTTTGATACATAGAAATTGTGAAAAATTAAATTGAATTTTTAATTCCAAAATAAAAACTATATCAATTATTTTCAAAAGAAGTACATCTACAAAAAAAAATAAAAAAATCATCAATTTTCATAAATATGATCATTTATAGTATATGATAATATATGGTGAAAATAAATAATTATTCAAGACATTTGTTACCCTTCACAAATTTCAGTTGAAAAAAGTTAAGACAATGTTTTCAATAAAAAAAATGAGACAATGAATATACCAATACATGTATTATAACTTGCTATGTCTAAAGACACCGCCGTGATATTGTAATGCTGTCTGATGTGTTAACATAGCCATTGTTAAAGCCGTTTTCACACACTGATTTGGCTATGGATTGTTAACGTATTACCTTGATCAACGACTATGGGTTCACTGCGGGTGTGACCGGTCAACAGGGGATGCTTAATCCTCCTAGGCACTGATCCCACCTCTGGGTGTGTCCATTGGGTCCGTGTTTGCCCAACTCTTTGTTTTGTATTCTATTTAGGACTTTGCGAGATTGATCACTGTTCGTTAATATTGCCTTTACATTGTATGTATGTTGTTTACATTTAATAAGTACAAGAATGGACAATGGTTTTAAAAATAAGCCCGCTAAACATTTGTCCGCTGCCTTTCCGGGAAACCTGTCGCTGTATGTGATCGATACGCTTGTATAAAAGCAACAAAGAGTAGTTTTTATTGAAATATTATACCACGAAATCCAAACTTACGTGCTCGAGGAAACTGCGGATATTGCTATATGAAGTGGAAAAGAATAATACTTTACTCTAGCGTCCCAACTAACACCCGTAACATGAGAAGCACAAAAAAGATTATCATAACTTTCGTGACAAATTAAAGACCATCCTAAGACACTGTTGCTTGACGTTCCTAAAATTGAATCTTATCTTAGGAAGAATCCCTAACTTAGGATGAATCGAAAAACATGTTTTATGCCTTAACCATGTTCCTAAAACCATCCTAAGACATGTCGCCGGTCCTAAAACACTTTCAAAAAACCAGGGCCCTGATCACCAAAGTCTACCAAAAATGTTGTTAAGGAATTCCATAGTTTCTCATTATGGAATTGAAGGCAATATGAAATATTTTTGCTCAAAATAAATTCTGCCTCTTAAAGATATGTATAGTTATAAAAACTTCAGCAAATTAAAAGAACAGCATTATTGCCTGGGAATTCCAACGAACTGTTGGAAGGCTTTGATCTCTAAAGACCTCCTAGATATACACCAATGAAGAACCCCTGAGTAACAATTATTACAATATACATATCATAAAATCAAAAATTACCATGGTACACACTATAGCTAAAATGGAGGTTTGCATAATATCATAGAAATGGAGAAATGATAAATTGACTAAAAAATTACCAAGATATTTAGAAGTTCACAGCCTTAAAAAATGCTCTGGTAGCCGTAGTAAGCTAGCATTATAACCTGTACGTCGTGGCATATTCATTTATTGATGACTACCTCCCGTGTGGGATCTGGGTTAGAATAGATCCCCAATACCCCTTGCTTGTCGTAAGAGGCGACTAAATGGAGCAGTCCTTCGTAAAGAAACCGTAAAAATCGAGGCACTGGTGCCACAGCAAATGTGGCAAAATAAACATCCCTCTCGATTAAGAGACGCAGGTGCCAAGCAATATGCAAATTTTTGTAGCCCTTCACCAGCAATTGTGATGTCATAATATAAGTGTTAAAATTGGCGAGCGGGACGTTAAACAAATATACTGAACAGACATAATTTGTCGAAAATGCGCATCTGGTGCATAAATAAATGGTACCGTATATTATTTTATAGTATGACC
This sequence comes from Ostrea lurida, assembly GCA_903981925.1. Taxonomy (NCBI): domain Eukaryota; kingdom Metazoa; phylum Mollusca; class Bivalvia; order Ostreida; family Ostreidae; genus Ostrea; species Ostrea lurida. Next base: position 14,803 of record CAJDSM010031116.1, read on the forward strand.
CCGGGTCGAGGCCTTGCTGGTGGACTGTTAGTCCCGAGTGGTCTCTACAGCCCATTGCTAGTACTATGTTACTAGCTCTGACC
>CAJDSM010031119.1:7415-20106 GCA_903981925.1 Ostrea lurida
GGCGGGGATGAGGGGGAGAAAGAGGAGTGAGGAGATAATGGCTACGAATGGTACTAGATTTGTAGGGAGATGATTGGAGGAAGTAAAACCGAAGCTATCGCGTTTTACCTCAGGAAACATTTCCATTAAAAATGCTGATGTGTTGTTTTATGCACAGACTTTTATTGTATGTATTATGATCTCAGTAGAAATACTTTAATATCTTTTCAGTTTATATTTGCCCATCACCATGATTAGATTGTTATAAATGTTATTTCTTTCATGAATGTGAACTAAAGATTGTTTACTAGTGAGGAGACACTTATATCATTATAATCACTTTGCTCGTCGTCCAATCCCGGTCGTAAATTTTTATTTTTGATTTATCCCCAATCCGTTGATGTTTTGACATTGTTGTTTTTTTTCTATTTATGAGTATTAGTTTTGTGTTTCATTTTTTCTCTATATGATATGTACACCTATGTTTGGTAAGAGTCAACTAATCCAAGTTAACGAGTCTCGCTTTCTTGTGTTCTGTACTTTTTAGAATTAGGCGCATTTTAATAATCTTGCACAGTTGGTTCGATTTATTTTTGTACGCATGTTACTTTAAATTATTTAGTTATACCCTCGTTGTTTGTGTTTTTCTTAACTGATCTTGTTTATCGTGTGTTGTGGTGTTCTGTTTTTTCTTTGTTTGTTTGTTTTTAGTACTTATTAATTTTTTTTTTGATTTTAAATTTTTTATTATTTTTGATTTTTTTTGTGTTTATTTTTGTTATTTCGTCGTCGTGTTGATGTTGGGGTTTTTTTAATTTGTGTTATTTGTGAACCACTTTCTTTTGTTACTTGAGCTCCAAAGCCTTTTGACTGAATTGCATGGCATTCATCGCCCCGTTGGTCAAGTAGAGCTTCTAAACAATAGATTAGGGTAGCTTCTGATCGTTTCGGCCCATGGAACTTCGGCCATACATGGTGGATCACTTCGGCCCAACACCTCAAGCACGTTTAATTGATAAATATTAGAAAATCCGCTGAGCTGGTCTTACTTATACAAGCCGCTGTGCGAGTATAACGTAGCGTGAGAGTACCGTAGCGTTGTGTCGAAAGATATTTGAGGAATGATATCATTTAGTTCAACTGATGGGTCCGAATGTGTCCAGAGGCCGAAACGTCTTTGGACCCAAGTGGAGTTGGACATTCCAATATTAGTACTGTTAAAGGTACACGACGGAAAACAATGGACATAGGAATGGTAGTTATTGCGCAAATATTGCCTGTTGTTATTTAAGTGTCGTAACCTCTTTCGGCTCGTTGCAAGCTAGATACTAAAGCAGAGGTTTTTGAGGTAGATTTGACGAACACGATGAGGTGTGTACTGTGCAGTAGACTGTGGCCGAATAAGAATTGTGACGGTACTGCTCATGCAAGGTTTACTACCCCCTCAATCTGTTTACTACAGTGTACCCAACTCAGATTGTGCGCTCATTGAATTGCTCGCGTTTGATTTTATTATGAACGTAGCACACTTAATGTATTTTTAGAATTCAGTTTACGTTAGAAAAGCCTCTTAATTTCGTTAACATGTTTGTTTTGCTGTAAACTGGGTAGTCCATATGATCTGTTCTATTACGTTTGATATTACCAGGACGTAACTTTGTAGGAAGATCATATTTGAGGAATCTTTGTGACAATAGATTCGCTTAAGGCGCTCATGTTCGAGAATGAAGCTGTTCGGATTTCTGATTGTAAGTGGACTGAATGTTGTCTCAGCGATTCAATTTCATGTTTTCTCTGGGAATGCACAAATCTTTCCAAATAGCTCAATTCGTTGTACCAAGAGAATGGCAGAAGAATCTTAGATATTGTTTGGTCAAATATATTCATTTTAAACAAGAAATTTCAAGATCATTTTTTCTTCCTTGGGTAAAAATGGCATAGTACGTAGTCAGTCTCTTAGGCTTCATCTTGCAGTGCATCGAACGGCCTTTTGTGGTTTTGCTATTGAGAAGCTGAAGTCCCAGTCCCACTGTCCACGTTTCGGCATGCCCGTTTACTTCATTCCGATTTCCGTCTTATATCTGTCTGCCACTAATATAAACGTGGTGCGAAAATGAAAACGGTAAATGAAACGTAGAAAAACGTACAGAAACGACCACGATAGATCATGCGTAATAGAAGCGCAGCTGATGCGTAGAGGAAAAACGGAGGATTTCTTTGTTACTTTTTAATTGATACGTTTTCTATGTATGTGTTCACGTTTTTGTTAGGTGTGGTGTACGTTATTGCACGTTTTAGGACAAACTAGTCCAGTTTATTACGTCGTTAAGGTTTTTACGTTGTATAGTCTTCGGTCAAAAGTCCCACTGTCACTGGTCTCGGGCATCCCGTTTGTTACTAGGTTTTAAAACAGTAGCAGCACCCTATATTGCGTAGGAAAAACGCATCGATGCGTAGATATAACCGCTATATACGTGACTATACGTTTAGACCAATCTTCATCGACCCCGTCAGCAATCAATACATAACGTGACAAAAAATAACGTAGATGAAACGTAGAAAACGTACACAATACGTAGAAAAATGCGAATAAAAACGTAGCTAGATGCTAGAAGAATCGTGATAGGCTTGTTATTTGTTACGCTAGAAAAAACGTAATTTAATCGTTCGGAAGACTGTTAGTGGTGCCTGGGGTTACAAGGCCACTACTTAAAAGATAACTTAACGTATTGCGAGTAGTAAATAGTATATGTTATGTCATGAACGGGAGTAAACGTAGTCTATACCGTGATTAAATCGTTACAAAGACGCTACTGATAAAACGGTATATAATACTTAAGGTTAATGATGATAAGCATAATGGGCGCGATAATAAAACCCGTGATAATCCCTAGCACTTCGTAGTGAAGGATGGACGTAAACAAAGTAGGAAATATCTCCTAAGTAATTAGAACTTAGTAAAAACGTTACGAACAATTTTAAAAAGCGGCGCACATTGTCACGAATACGTGCGCTTGTCAATAACTAGTGAAACCTAGACGCCGAAACGTGACAGTGGGAGTGGGGCTTTACCAGTAGGGTAATCAGAGTTTTTTGTTTGCGCGTGAATACAATGCATCTCTATACCAAAATATTGGCTGGCCCACGTAAGGAGTGCTTAACCCTTTTTGATGTGAACAGCTCTGCAAAATGATCTTGATCCATCGACTTTTCACAACTGAACAAATCTGTTAGAAAACCATCACTAGAGGTAAAAACTGTACCATTTTTATTGTCAAACGTTTCCAAATGAGAGGACAGTACAAGAAGTTGATCACGAGCGGAAGTACACTGTCCACTACTGTTGACCGCCATTTGTTCGACAAAATTGATTTGCACCATTTTTGGAATATGATGTTGCAAAATACGTCTGAAGTTGCTCCTTCATAGCTGTCAGTATTTTCTTGAGGATTAAATACAATGTCCTTGGAAGAAAATTGCCTAGATCCAGCAATGTATATTTTTGAAAAGGTTTTTCTGAAGTCCTGGAATCCAGTATATGGAAGGTAATGAACAGTACTTTTATAAGCAAAATTAAATAATTTTAGGGAGCAACATATTTGTTTCATTGGTAGTCGGTTAGCAAGGTATATATATTTACAAAAGTAAAAGTGAACGCACAGCAAAATCATATTTATTGAAGTTAAACGTTATACAACTAAAACTAAATAGGCTTTGTTTCCGAAAAATATGCCCAAAGAGTGTTAAAATACCAATGGTCAAAATGTGCAAACACAAGTGTTTCAAATGAGATTATTTTCCCATAGTCATGAACAAGCAGGAAAAAGCAGAAATATCCAAAAACACTGGAATATTTCAAAGATACTGGCAAACATTACAATATATGTATTACAAACACATTTACATATATAATCAACTTTAGAAATTCCATCAATTTATTTTTGAAGAATGATCTGGCCCTATGCATTATCACAAACATCTTTAGCAATGGTTCGACAATTTAGTGCCATGATCAATTCGTCCAGATAGTGGGCAAGCAGTTAAAATATTGTTAACATTTTTTAGTAGTGTCGTTTTATAATAATCGAATTTTTTAATTTATATAAAATTCCAGTGGACAGGAGATGCTTAATCCCCCTAGGAACCTGATCTCACCTCTGCTGTATATTGATGATCCAGAAATGTTATGAAATGAAAGTGTAGCTTGTTTTATCGTTACTTTTCTTACATGAAACGGCGGAGATAACGAACAATACTTATATTTGTATGTCCCAAACAAACTACAAATCAAAAGTTGTGCATACATGGAGCCAAAGATACACCAGAGGTGGGACAAAGTTCATATGATATTTACTGTGAAAATTATTGATACAGCATAATAATCATTATATGTTTCTAATTAGAGATCTATTTAACTGTTTAAAAAATATCCCACAAACACAAACACTATAGATTCAAAGTCACTTCTTGATATCTCCGAACAAAAATTCCATGTCCTGAAATAAATAAAAGAAATTAAGAAAGACATGCATTAATATTTTGTCGACTGGTTTTTACATGTGGATGTTGTAGTCTGAGCTTTTGAGAACACCTGCGCAATACGCTATTACTAAGTATTTACTGGTTCAATATTAACCCCATTAGTGCACACATATTACATATTTACAACTGAACCCTGTCCAGTTGAAAACTTTTGTGTCAATTCAGATTTTGAAAGGTGTGTTAGGGACTTTATTTTGTGGCGGAAGGATTGAGTAATCAAAGAGCGCGATTTTACAGTAACTGTTTCTATTCATCCAATATACCTTCTATATTTATACCCCTATTCGTATCATCACAGTTTTACCATTAATGATACAAGTACATGGGACTTGGAACTAGTTCAAATATTGTTATATATTATTTTTTGAGGTAACTTTCCAAAAGGAATATATTTCTTTTAAGTCCAATTCAATTTACTCGAAATTCTTTGCAAATATTCAGCATTTTGGCCAATAATTTAAGACCGAAATCCTCTACTTTGAAAGTTCCATTTTGAATTTTAAGAACAAGACTCTGAATATTTAAAGAGAAATTGACATCACTCCTAAAAAAAAATTGTTTTAACTCTGAAATTCGAAATTACGAGGTTTTCCGTATATGAAGTGCAGAAAGGTCATTATTTATTTCCATTACAAGTATTAAATCTGTTTTTGTATCTGTATTGTAAGAAGACATTACTGTGTATCTATTTCATGTAATGATTGATTTGTATTTTTTATGTTTTGTTTACACCAACAGACGAATGGAGTTTAAATGAATAGATCTTGAGTAAATTTTAAGTGCAAAAAGTCATTTTTAAAACACTGTAACTCAAACACCAGCATGGAAAGCCCATTTTTTTTTTTTTTTTAATATCCCGATTCTCTTTCAATGTAGAAATCAAAAATGCACTTCCCAAAAGATTAACATCACTCCAAATCTCACCCTAGAACCTTTTTAAGCTTTGGTTAGTAAACCCTCATAGTGAAAACAACTCTATTGCGAATTATTTTGGATCCGCCACGTGAAGAGATAATAAATCTTGGATCAGGATGTGGCCGTGGGGATTTCAGTTCCCTTCTGGACAGGAAATGCAAAAGCTTCGGTCGCTACTCCAACTCTGATTAACATTTTTACAAGCGGATACTAATAAAAGGTAATCTTATAATAGTTTGATTTTACTTGTAACACGCGCTTTGATTGCATCATTTGACTTTATAAAACAATGTTGCCGTCTTGCCATATGACGTTCTAGTAATGACGTCACAATGTTTTTGACAGTGCAGTTTGCATTTTGTTGCTACGGCAATAATGATCCGCGTAAAAATACTTTCTCCAGAATTACTCATCAAATGAAAACTTGTATACTTTTTAAAATTAAATTATAAAAAAATGAAAGTGACATTTATTCGTTTTATACGATATCGGGTAAGTTGGGACAGTTTTTGCAATTTTATAAACTGTTTCACAGTTGATAATGCGTAAACTTCACTAACTTACATTATTTCGTATAAAAAGAATAAGAGTTCCTTTCATTCCTTAAATGTAATTCATTACAAACATGGATATTTAGTTTTCTTACCTGAAACTCATCATCATGCGTTCTGTATGACGGTGATCTGTTATGTTTCACCTTTCAAGTTACAAAACAACTGTTAGTTAATTTTGACATTGATAACTGTTGTCAGCATTTAAGCAAAATGCTATCCCAATAATTGCATACATTCGCAAATTGTGTCATAAAAATTGAAATATAACATGTTTTACAATAACTATTCATCTATATTCGCTTATCAAACACCTTCATGGGGTAGGTATTAGAGTTCGGGAAAAGAGATATGCCTCAAAATATTGACATGTTCTTGGGGACTTCTACGAAAACTATCCGTATGTGTTGATGTAATTTTCCTATAACAATTTGTGTTTTATTGAATTCTTTATCTTAGTTCTAGGTTTGAATATCCCTAAGGATTATTTATGTAGCTACGTACCTTAAGACGGTGAAAAGCGCCCAGAAGATTTTTCTTTTCTTCTTTAACCAATTTGCCATTGGTGATTCTGGCAACGTCAGCTAGAAATCCCGAATTCTGTCAAAAATGAAATGCATGACACAATAGTTCTCATAGGAAAAATAATAAATATGTGAAACTTGAGAGAAATGGAATTATGTTTCAAATAAAAGGTGAAATAATGTTTCATAAACTTGCAATGTCTAAAGAGTAATGAAATTGAAAATTATGTCTTGGAAATGTGAATTCTAGTTAGGAATGCCGAAGTTAAAAGCAAAGATAACGAACAGTAATCAATCTCGTAAGTCCCAAATAGAATACAAAAAAGAGTTGGGCAAACACGGACCCCTGGACACAACAGAGGTGGTATCAGGTGCCCATAAGGAGTACGCATTCCCTGTCGACCAGTCACACCAGCCGTGAGTCCATTGTTTTAATCGGGCAAGCGGAGTAATTTATAATCAAATAAGTGCATACAAAACGGCTTAACAATTGCTATGAAAAATTAGACAACGTTTGAACCAATGGCAGGCCATACTAGCAACTTAAATCGTTATAACGACCATATAGTTTACAAAATGCTGTCTTTGAATGTGACTATTCAAACCCCTTCAACAATAACTTGCTTTTAAGTAGCCTGTCTCCTTTTCAAAATTGATCATACGCAGAACAAGCTCTTGCATATCGAATCAGTTGAAAGTCATAAACACCACATTGACCACAAATAATCTGATGCTCCTTACACAATGATGGGGAACCAGAAATGAATTCGCACCGCTTACTACTGATGGGTGACCAGACGTAAATTTGTACCACCTCTGGTCACCCATCAGTGTGTAAGCAGTATTAGGGTATCTCTGGTCATCAATTAGAGTGTAAACAGAGGTTATTTTTAATCTACCATCAGTGTATAAAGAGTATCAATCTCCAATCACCTGTCCGTCTGTAATTAGCAGGAAACATTACTCTGTTCTACCAGTGTTTAGATAAAACAAAGCTTTTCCGGTCACCCATCAGTGTGTTAGCAGATGAAAGTTACCTCATGTTTTATACATTCACTTCTTAAATGTAACTATGTTTTACGTTGTAGTATTAGATTCTGCATGGTAAGGTGGATGACCGTGGTCCTACTTCAGTGTACAAGTTATCCTTCCACCAATGACTACGTAAATATCGTTAGTTGTGTGCGTGATAAATAGAACGACTGATCAAGTTATCAATACAGTTACCTGGCTTCTGCGGACATCTAAGCAGTACACAGGAAAACTGGCTCCTTTGTCCTTCAACATTCGTAGAAAACGATTCAAGTTCTACAGAAAAAAAGCTAGAAAAATTAATTTTTGTTGTTTTTTATTTTCCGTTTGAAACGCTAAACAACTTAAAAATGATTGCAATCCTTACAGCATTTCCGGTATGTACGTCACTTCCGCTTTGCATCATGTCACTTCCTGTGTTTAGAACAATTCGTGGAACAAGGTTTTCAGAGAGTGAGATCTTCGAACACTCTTGTCTTTCCTTTGAAAATAAATGAAACGGGCGATATGTTTTTCATCGTGGATCACTGCAGTTGTGACTGGTCATTAGGAATTCTCGTTTCTTGACACGTGTTCGTACTTCGTGTTTGTCCAACTCTTGATTTTGATTCCGAAAAGGATTTATGAAATTGATAACATTTTATTCTTCATGCTTTCATCCAAAGCAACGGTATATGTGTTGATATATATTAATAAAGCATTTACGAAAAAAGGTAAACGAGTACAAACTTAGATTCTTTGAGTCATCATTGGCAGAGATGGGTGACTATTCGATACGTATTCCGTAATCAAGAACTGAATTTAAAAAACAGCATGTCTATTGCTGTTTGACAAGGATGATTTCTTTTCAGAGTGGGAAATTTACAATCATTGTTTACCATATCTTTTAAGAAGCATGCCTGCAGCTACCACTGTCTCCATCACAATGTCCGGGGACGGCGATTCCACATCTTGTCTCAGCTCATCTGTAAGGCAGGGACGAAAATGTCAGTTTTCTTAAACGATGTATCAAGTTAGTTACATTTGTTACGGAGAAAAGCAAAATCACACAACAAACATGGATTCCCCAAATTACAGGTAATGCGCAAGATTGTTGATATGTACTTAGTTAAGGAGAAGAACATTATCTCTACTGAGCTCAGTTCGGAGAAATATTTACGAAGTTACCTATGTATTTCATCTGATTTTGGATCTCGAAAGAAAATCCGGATACCCTGTGTAGAGAACTGCCAAACGCCAAGACCGCAACATTCTCATCCAATTTATCACGGATATTTTCATCCAAATCTACAAGGGTGGTATTTGTTATACCTATAGATAACTCTAACAACTCTATTATGATTTAATCAGAGTAGAACACTTAATTTAAAAATCATTCAAAATTGAATAAATGAGGGCATATAAAAACGTTCAGAGAATACACACGAGTTAAAAAGTATATTGTATTTGATATCATTACCGACAGTTTTGGTACTTCATTTTTCTTTTTCTTATGTAAATGTTTTATTGAATAAAATAGCATATAACCTCTAAAAAACTGAAAAGCAGCACTCTTGACGGAGTTGAATTCATCGGACCCCAGCGTGCTTGATTTATCTACACATAGCAATGTGTACAGAATGTCGTTCCTGTCGATAGGATGTTCTATGCCTGCAAATATTAAAATCTGTAGAAACTATAAAAGATCCTAGTGTTTTACTGTAAGAAAAATTTTCTTAATATGCAAAAAGAATAAGGGAAAGAAAGAAAGAAAGAAATTGCGAGGTTCAAGAGAACATCATCGTCTCGAAACTTTACTAACTCAACAAAGTCTTTTAAATTCTCTCGTATTCATTTGGATATTATATCTTGATGTGTGGTATCACTGTTAAATTGGAAGACAAAAGTAGACACGTATGAAAGTAATCCGTTATTGCTATACATTTCGAATGTATCTTCTCTGATGTACGTGTATGTCTAAAGCAATACCCGTGTCCAATATCCCTTTGAGGTATTTTAGTTGATTTATCTCCCCAGATGTCCCGAGAGTTACAAAAATAAGTAATCTTCACTCACCCTTATAACACGATTTAATATTGGTAGACATGTGTTACATTTCAGACATGTTAAAAAGGAACATGTTAACATTTACTGAACACAGTTTACTACAATAAAAAATTGTCCTGTGACTATCTTACAATTCCTTTCATTTACATTCAAAGGCTCAAGAAGACCTGTAGTCGACTCGCCACACATGACAGTAACAAGAGACTCATGGGCCATATCGCTCACCCATAGAGAGAGAGCAGAAGTTTTGGGATTTTCAATATCCACTATTCAGATGTGATGAACTAAGATAACCTCTGTCATCTTCTAAACACATAAATGAACATTCATCAATAATAAAAATAGACAACCACATATGATCGTTAGGGTCATGTGTATCCCTGGGGTTCTTTTATCGTGTTCTCTTAAAATTGTCTTGAATACAATACACAAGAAAATAAATATGTCAGAAGGGCGGGCCAGTCATGACCCAAGAGCCCCCGCATGTGTCTAAAACTAGGAACAAAAATATATGGTTTGAGGGTGGGATCTCAATATTCCAAAATATCGGACAATTTCAAAAAAAAAAAAAAGGGGGGGGAGTCATGACCAAAGCCCTCCACATATATTCAATATATTGATCATCAACCAAATTATCAAGAAAATATATGGTTAAACAAGATGTGTTTGTGAAACACGAATGCCCCCGTATTCCACATGCCAGTAGGAGAGCTTGTCATAAGGATTATGCATGTGAAATATGAAAGATTTACCCCTTACAATTCAAAAGTCACGCACAATGTTTAAAGTTTTTAAAATGTGAGGTCAAAATTCAAGGTCAAGGTCAAACATTTTGGGTACCAGATAAAAGACATAGTCATAAGGAATACACATGTGAAATATGAATGTCTAACTCTTGCCATTCAAAAGGTATTGGCTAATGTAAAGTTTTTGAAGCTAAGTCTAAGTTCCAAATAAAGTCAGGAGGTCAAATGTGTGTACCCACAGGAAAGGTCTTGTCATAAGAACATACTTGTGAAATATCAAAGCCCTAGTACTTATCATTCAAAAGTTATAGCTAGTTAAAGTTTTTGAAAAGTAGGTCAGACTTCAAGGTCAGGAGGTCACAACATTTTGTATCCATGAAAGTCTTGTAATAAGAAACATACTTGTGAAATATCAAAGCCCTAGACTATATCATTCAAAAAGTTATAATTAAGGTAAAGTTTTTGAAAATAGGTCAAACTTCAGGGTCAGGAGGTCAACAATGTTGATTCCCACGGAAAGGTTTTGTCATTAAGGAACATACATGTGAAATATCAAAGCCCTAGTACTTACCATTCAAAAGTTATAACTAAAGTTAAAGTTTTTGAAAAGTAGGTCAAACTTCAAGGTCAAGGTCAGGAGGTCAACAATTTGGTATCCAGGAAAGGTCTTGTAATAAGAACATACTTGTGAAATTCAAAGCCTAGTACTTATCATGCAAAAGTTATAATTAAGGTTAAAGTTTTTGAAAAGTAGGTCAACTTCAAGGTCACAGTAGGAGGTCGAACAATGTTGGTACCCACGGAAAGGTCTTGTCATAAGGAACATACATGTGAAATATCAAAGCCCTAGTACTTACCATTCAAAAGTTATAGCCAAGGTTAAAGTTTCAGACAGAATGACAGAAGGACAGAATGACAGACAGGACAAAAACAATATGCCCCCTGATCTTCGATCACGGGGCATAAAAACCCAGTATAACCTCAACTTTTGCATAAGTTTGGTGATTTTTGGCCGGTTGTTCTGGACAAGATTTTCCCTTATATCAAAAAATTATTTTTTTCATTTGTAATATTTCTCATTTCCATCCACCATTGACAATATTATGAGTGATTCCACTATTCAAAATGTTCTCTAATAGGACTGCACACAATTTGTACATGTAACATTTTGACTGGGTATGAATTGACTTGGGCATGATTTGACCAACATACCTGACTTCCGGAAGTTTGTAAACAAAAATAGCTAATGCGTATTAAATGAAACTTTTGACAGGTTTTCAACTTATGTCTAGGTAAGACAAAATATTTAAAGCAATCAGTGCCTTCAATTAGCCACCAGATTGTCATTTAGGTGACCTACATTGGAAATGGTTTGGAGAATACGAAATAGAACTGCGGGGAACGTCTTGTAATATTCCAATACAAAATCTCCTTTCATACGAATGTCAATGTGTTCATGCGCCGTATGATACTGAGGCCTGAAATATCCCAATGATTGTGCTGTTTTACAATCAATATAATATGTCGTTATATTCAAAATATTTTTCATTTCATCATGTTATTCAGAAAACGAATTTACATACACTCCACCACACACACTCGCACAACTATATGTGTTGCGTAGACAAGTAGTAGCGGTGAAGAGGGAGATCCGCGAAAATCGCCTGACGACAAGGAGTACGCTCGCTACGCGAGCCGCCTAAAAAATCTTGACATATGACAAGCAAGGACACTGACTAGATCAGACGTTGTAGGAAGAATCACCTGTTGAATGCGTATAGAAGCCAGGCCCGTTTCTTTTCCTTTACTATATCTACCTTTTCATTTATGAGACAATTGACAACAATTGACCAAGTATTATATGAAAATAAGCCCTACATATTGATAATGTACACGCAACAATTTTTAGTTAAATTCAATTTCAAACAACGAAGATGGAGAATGTGAAATCGTCCTCATTTTCATGGTATAGATATTCATTTCACACATAGAAGTTTTAAAAACGGAAATAATGTTTGAAAGAATATAAAACAAGACCAGCCAACGAAGGTATAATTACGTCAATGAGAATTCAAACTAACCCGATCACCATAAACTACAACGATTTTGCAGCTAATGCACTCCAGCATATTATGGACATCAACTTTCAATTAGAATCAGTGTGCTGTTTAAAATGTTGTTTGATTACCTGATCACTAGATGCATTTTTTCTTCATTGAATACTAATGTTTTTCATTGAGATATCGATTCGATATATCCCTATTCACTTGAAATAATAGAAACGATGGAGTCTTCCGTGCCTGCTGTGTACTTGAGTGTATTATTGAATATGGACATTGGAGGTGGGCCGGCGGTT
>CAJDSM010031120.1:0-14449 GCA_903981925.1 Ostrea lurida
CTATCTGCAAAATTCAGGCCAATGTTCGGCACTCAGTGAGGGATCTTTATCGTGCCACAGCTGCTGTGACACGGGGAATCGGTTTTTCCGGTCTCATCCGAAGGATGTCAGTCGCCTCTTATGACACTCAAGGGGATGATGGGGACCTATAGATTCTCACCTGGATCCCAATCATAACTAATCGGTTATTTCCGTAACTAAATATTAATCTTCTATGTATGCATAAACGCCAACGTGAATGCGCAGTTTTTCTTTTTCTCTTGCTAAGTGTATACAAATGGACATGTAGCTATGACTTCACAGCTTTGTCTTCTGTTGCAATATCAAGCACGAGCTTCAGATGCTAAATATGTAGCAAAAGACATTTTACGTTCTACCACTATCACTATCCACTTCGATGTTAACGTATTAGAATGAGTAAGACTATGATGAAACCAAAATTGAATTTGTTGTGAAAATTAAATTTAAAATGACTTCATATACATGTATACAGTGACTTTTCACGTCATTCACACATTTGCATTGGGCAAATGATTACAACGTTTCCATTCAATCCTTACGCTGGATAGACGTCCGAATAATCCGTGGGCATTTAGATTTTGGTCCGTGTGTCTGTTTGCAAGCAAACACTTAAAAGGTCAAAATTGATAGTGATTGGGCGGTCTTTTTTCAATTATGTATTCATTGTGACATGGCTTTTTCTTGGTATAAAAAAAAATTGGCCTTGCGCCTTTTGTTTTGGAGTATGACCGTCTTTTGAAAACTTATAGCCTTGACCATAAATTTTGAAATGTTAGGGATAGGGTTATCAAATTTCAAGTGTGTATTTCTTGGATATGGTTTACAAAGAGTGGTCAAGGTGTCGTAGATTTCTTTGTGATAATAGTTCTTTCGGGGTTAATGCGTGGTACTCCAACACTTTTTTGGACTACCTCTAACCTCTCAGCATGCTAGTTGTTTTCACCAGCGAGGTTAGTTTTGTTTTTTAACGGCAGGTAAATGGACGGGTAGTGGTCCACCGATTTGGATCATCCTCTTCTTTTGAAAAAATATATACTTGACCCAACGTTCGAGAACTGTGTACAGATGATAGTGATTACGGCAAATATAGTAGTGTTAGATAGGCAATGGAATCAGCTAGAATCTTCACGATGAAACATTGAGATTTCCAAATGGTAAATTTTTTTTTCTATAAAATACCTTAAAACTAGATAGACGAAGGTGTGATGTTCTGCCAAAGAAAGGAATTGACCGAGATTCAGATGGTAGAGAGCTCATCGCCGTCAGTTGATCGCGGAAAGGCATGAAGTTGAGGCCACCCACACCCGTCCCCGTGCTTCGAAGCAACGCCAATAGAGTCAGATAACAAACTCCAGACGCTGAATAGTACGCTATGAGTGCTCCGTTACGAGCCAAGAGTTACCAGCATTGAGAGGTGAATCACGGAAAAGACGGTAGGTTACCCGTAGTCGCGAAGTCAATAGGTTTTGGGCAACGCGAGAAATAAACGCCCTTACGGCTAACAAGAGCGCCATAGTTCAATGAACTTTATCGACAGAAGCCTGACTTTACCCCACACCGGCAAACTGTGTAAAATCATTTCTAATATGAGAAGTATGAATGAACCTTTGTTATGAACGGTAACGGAAACATACGCAGACTAACAAAATTTTCTAAAGCAATTCAAGACACACGCGAGCATCCAAAAAAGGGTCTTTTCTTTTCGGAAGGGGTGAGACCCCTCGCCTGCTATCAGTTATAAAACTCTCGCTCCTGCACTTCAACAAACACGGTACAGAAAGGGTGTCTCTATGAGTGGACCCCTTACTAATTTTGTTAGATTCTAATCTAAATGTTGAAAACCCAGAACTCTCCCATCAAATGCCACAGCAAAGCATGTCTCATAGACTGCCGTTATCCATTGAGAATAATTGAGGAGCAAGGAACATAGCGAGACAGGAGTAAACCGAAGCTGTACCTATCTATACCACAAATTATGTAATGTTGACCGCTAGTGTTCTCATGTCGGGTGAAGTAATCTCAAATGATAGGTGTCTGCCACTAACAACCAGGAGCTATCTGCGTGTATCGTAACTCACGTTCGGACAAATAAGTCCCCTTCGTCTTAAAGAGCATATCTTTACTCTACAACGAGCGCAGCAGCCTCGTAATTCTAATGGCCTCCGCATCTCCGAAAAGGTCCTGTATCCCGGTGAAACAAGCGTTGAACAATGGCTTATAGGAAGGAAATGCATGGTTCGTTCTTCGCAAAAACAGGAAGTTCAAATATCGTTGAGAGTAATGGTCTCTACAAACCAGGCTCTGTAAAAGGCAGCAAGATCTCGGCTTTGTATCCGCACTTAATCTCAGTTCATCCTCAATTGAAAGAGATCGAGAGCTAATGTATTCGTGTCTACTTCGTACATTATAAGCAGACTAACAAAGAAGTACTGAATCAGACGAGAAGACCCAAGTAAGCAGCACTGACCTGCCACAGAGTGGTACTATTTGAGGGTGTAGGTTTTGCCAGTAACTATTGTTCTTCGAATGATCGGTATTCTATTCATTCCATCACTATTCTGATGTGATTAAGAGAGTGTTTGATCTCATCTGCACACGTGTTGTGAAGATATTGTCCTGAGTTGTGGATCTAGGCCGATCTCACCGATATCCGATTGTAATAGTGAATCTGTCACGTCTCCTCATAACATCGCTGAACGCCTGTATACAAATAGCCTCAGTGCGTTCGAGATTGGAAATTGCAAGTAAGCAACCAAAAACGAAAGAAAGTAAGACTTGGGGTGTAACGAAGACGTCGAAGTCCTGGCATTTCTAATGATCGCCGGAATATTGGGTAATTGAGATGCCCCTTGTGAATAGACGGAAAACCAACGGTTCTGTCTATGCCGAACATAATTGATTCAGCGTGGCAACGACTAAGAGGTAAAATCAGTACATATAAGAGTGTCGCCTCGATAAGGAGGAATGCCACCACGTGTTGTTGTCGAGTTTGCATTACTTCCTGTTTGTACTACTTGACATAAGAAGCGGGTTCAATCAGTGCAGTGAGTTGATTATGTTCTTATTGTCATTGAATTGAGTCCAGCTAGTTATCTCTATCATAGGGTAAAGGTAGGCATGAAGCGTCCTGTAGACGTTCTCGGGTGCTTAAGCGAGGGGATTGTAATGGAAAGATTGAGGACGTTATAGTCATCTCGAATCGTATATTGGCCCTCACAGGTCCACCCGAACTGTTTGGGTAACTGACCATAATAGAGTGAAAATGGCCGATGTTCACTAGAATGTTTGTTCCATCTTCTGTTTTATTGAAAAGTAGTATGTAAGGGATACTACGGAAATAGATAACCGTGTGATTAACTTACTCTCACTCTGAATGTACCTTATTGCGTCCTAATGAAGGTAGTATTAACATGGTTTGAAAGGGTGCACGATAAAAATAAGGAACGGCACACAGTGAACTGCAAATGCCTGCGGTGAATGGTCGCGTAAAATACATTGAGACTACCATAGAAAAACTATGAGTAGTCTGTGCAAAGAAAAGGCGAGCTGAAGTGACCCTCCTTAATAACTAGGCAACTGACACCTAAATGATGGGTGAGATTGGCAGCGTGACAGATAAATATAGGCCAGTAAAGTATTACCAACCATCCCCTGTCGATCCGTTGTCAATCGTACCGCGGATCGTTAACCGATAGTGTGATTGCGCTTGATGGCAGGTGGTTATTAAAACGTCCCTATAGAGCTATGTCTTATCGGTACATGTTCTTACCAGGATATCCAAGCTCCTACCCTGTGGGTATCTGCGGGTCATATGCATCCGTCCGTGGCCACGCGCCCGTATTGAATCATTGTAGATCGTAATGATCGTAACAGTAAGAAATCAATCTCCGGGAGACTCACATAGAAGTATCAAGGTAAGCCTGTGAAAAGCAGGAACCGTAACCAAGTCGCTTTAGTGAGAGCATCGAGAACGAGCATTGTGACTCTCTATGGTCTCACGTTTGTTCGATACTGAATAAAACTAAGTTTGTTAAAAATGAACGATCGGCCACCTCAATAAATCTATCCGAAGACGTAGTAAATGGCTTATGCACTGGAAGAGTATCTCAAACGTTGATATATGAGAGCCCTCTAACAACACTGTCCATCATGTTATAGGACGCATGTCCTCGATTTTGCCATAAAATGCTGGATCACTTTTCTGCACGGAGCACATGCTCTTGGCGTAGTTAAGAGATGTGATAAGTGAAAGAGCTACATAGCACTACGTCATTTGCGAAGGTGGAATGGATGGATTTTGCTCACATATAACAAAATAAATGGAGGATGTGACTGCCACGGATGGCAGAAGCTGAAATTCGGGTCACGGAAAATTGTGTCCAGATATCTGTATATCGTTTTTGTAAGTACCTGCCTAAAGATAATCAGTTATAACCCAATCCTAGTGCGTGCTGAGGCTTACGACGTGCGTTGACCTGACATAAATGTACATCCTCCACTCGTGACTATAGTTAAGCAAGAGAATCGCAGCGTCAACTCACTCTAGAATCCAATACTCTGTTACCGTAGTAGTGAGTAAGTCACCTTTATCTAATGAGTTCCCTGACATTTTCCATATCGAATAGGTGCTCGGTCAAGTTGTTCAATGATTTATCGTGTCGTTGGGTTAGACTTTAAAATTTTTAGGTCCCTTATGGTACCTGTAAATTCACGCAGTGAATTCAATAGATACAGCCTTGTGGTTAGTGCTTCAGTAGTAAATTGTATGGAGCCCGCTGAGGATTGTACTTTCCAGAACCTAGAGTGGAGTGATGCTCCTTGGGTAGAGAATTATATAACGTTAGCATGTGTGACATTGCTGAGCACTGTTTTTGAGTTTTAAGTGTGTATGAATTTGATTGGATACACCGTATGCCTGATACTTCTAGTGCCCTGCGGCCTAGCCAATTCAAGTCGGTACAGAAATGTATAGTAGAGTCTCGATGGAATATGCTAAAGCATCTGGGTAGCTGTAGTAAGTGTTACGAAGAATAATGACTGGCGATTATTCTAGCCCTAGAACATGTGTGAGAGCTTTATGGCAGTTGTAGAATTAGTAATAATACCGCGCCGCGAATAGCATTCAAGGCCATATGGTAACGAATTTGTAAGGTTTATGAATCTAACCGGAAACAGTAGAGTGAGGAAATCAGGCCTTGGGTGAATTAAGCTGTTTTTGTGCCCAGTTTATGATTATTAGACTGTGGATACGAGCGACAGAATCTGTTTACCACATTCAAGATGGTGTATACCTTGCCGAACAAAAATATGGTGAGACAGTATATATAGCAAGATCAGACGTACCCCTACCCCTTACTCACCTCCTGGAAAGAATACCCATTCCGTCGTCTGTCCGTTATAACGCTATCAGGACACCATATAAACACTATGTATTAAAGGTCGCTTTAGAGTCATCACGGCGTGTGAGACCAGAATGTGGGTAAATAACTTTTCGAAGAGATGTTATCACGAAAAATGTGTTAAAAAAAAAAAATATGAAAAACAGAAGTACTTTTACTATGCACACAGGACCTTTATAAATCATAAAGTACTAAAAGAGAGAATTATGGTGAAATAAAAATCAAATAAACCAATACATATAGAAGATCGTGTTGTGAGTTGTTGTGTGTGAAACATCGATAGTATGTGAATGTTGTGTTCTGGGGGTGTCGCCTAGAACTTGCTGGCTAAGGAGTAGAGTGCGACGAAGGAGAGGAGAGTAAGAAGAGAGTAAGAGAGAGATAGAGAGCACGCAGAGGATGTAGAGAGAGATGAGAAGAGAGAGAGAGAGAGAGAGTAGAGGATGAGACGAAGAGTTAACCAAATGAATATGCAATGTATCATTTCGCGTCCGCTACCCGCACGCAGAAACCTAGATAAGTAAACCACGTGAAATTGAGTTCAATTAAGCTCTAACAATAGTTGTGGTGAAATCAAAGACTAAAAGTAGCAACAAAAGTAACACTCAGACCTAAATTGCGATGGCGTATAACTAATAGTTAATCCGATTTTCTGAACGCTAATCATTATTTGCTCAGTAATATGTAGTAATTTATTGCACAGAAGTAGCAAGTCGAGTGTTAGAATCGTGGTCTAATCATCACGTCTCCCCCCACAAAAAATAAAAAACCCACCAAAAAAAAGTACAACATTCAAAGGCTTTAGCAAAGTCGATATGTTAGGGCATAAGAAGGAGCCTACCGAAAAAGCAGAAGCGGACGACAGAATGACCATATGATGGATCGGTAAGACCATTCCTATTATAGCGACTGAAAACAACGCCGCCGAGAGATCACCGGTAGCCGAATAAATGTAAAACGAGTGTCGATATTTCCGATCGATACTTGATAGTTCAGTAGTCTGGAGCAAAATGGTACAATGTTTTACATACAGTAAGATCAATATGATAATTTTGGATGGTCGTGTTTCTAGTAATCAGAATTCATAACGGCAATCAGTCTTTAACCAGGTAATGTGAATTTGTCTTGGAGAAGAAACGGGTAACCCTTTATTTATCTGACAATTATATACGAGACACAATCTTGGAAACGTTTACTTTGACACTTTAGACAGAGATAACCCTTTGGAAAAGTGTTCTGACACTGACCCAACAGACATACCATTGGAGAACGCTCTAACACTACTTACATGATGATACCATTGAAACACGTTTCTGACAACTGTATACAGAGGATAGCTCTAAACAGTTTTTCCGCATCGTAAAGCTCTTCTGAATAGAAACACGGCACCTATGACAAATATGCCTTTGTAATGCTGTTCGTCACAGATGGTATACATAATTACATGGTGATCCTTTAGAAGTGTTCTCTGGACACGCAATAGACAGATAGTAACCCTTTAAGACCGTATCCTGATGCTTTAGGAAAGATTTACCAATGTAAATGTTTCTC
The DNA here is from genome assembly GCA_903981925.1 of Ostrea lurida. Lineage (NCBI taxonomy): Eukaryota > Metazoa > Mollusca > Bivalvia > Ostreida > Ostreidae > Ostrea > Ostrea lurida. Next base: position 6,972 of record CAJDSM010031120.1, read on the forward strand.
CGTACACGTAGGAGTATAAGCCAACATATTGTTAACAGCATATACAATTCATACGACAGAATTTGTGATAAGTGGGGTCATGTTAGTATATGTAGCAACTGGAAGAAAGCTTCCATTGGCATACAAAGTTTACTCTAAGCAGAACTAGGACAGTAGTATTGGCTGGAATCGTAACACGTTTTGCTGTATTAAAAATAAACAGTGAGAAAAGTATTAATCGGACAATATATAGATTAGACATACTAGGCCTGTTCCAATTCTAGAAATGGAAAAAAAAAAACACATGGGAAATAAATCAGAGTTACCGTTGCATTGCCGAAATCAAGGAAAAACAATGGCAATGGAATTAGATCCGCCGAAAGAAAAAAAGCGATACATGTATCTCGATGGAGAGTCGATAGTACCGTTCACATTGCAGTCTGCAAAGCTCTAACATACCAGTACCTGCAGGGACGCAGACCTCGACGTGGACCCAGATGGTACATCTGAGATACTGGGAACACCGCAACACAGCAGTGCCTTCGATGCTAAATGATGGACCCACTGCGGAAAGGAAAAGGTTCAAGTACAAGGGAGCCAGATCCAATTTGCGTTTGAGACGCCTGTTGTGCCTAAAACCACACCTGGGTTATATTAATGCAAATATTCACATCATGAGTAGAACTCACAATGTGAATATTGCTGAAGACGATAATAGAAGAGTATATACGAAACAGATAGTAGTCCTAAATATTAATTAGGTAGCATTGGGACCTCCGTAAGATCGACAGAGTTACAACTGGTCGTTTCATTTGTGTAATTATCACTGTACGAATCACGCTGTCCCTCTCTCTGGAAAGACAGCTGAGAAGAAGGCTGTATATTAGCCAAAGAGTTATCTACTTGAGATAGCGTACAGCACAATTAGCGCATTGGGGCCAGTGCCACGTCGCCTCCCCTGGGAACAATCAATGAAATTAGGCTGCCTTTCAGCTAGATTAATCTACTAATGAAATGAGTGAATATATAGCAATCAGTGCATGACATCAATTTTGAAGTGCCTGTCCAGAGGCTGATGAAATATCCCAAAAGTGAAAAAGCCAAGCCTGCAATTAATAGTAAAGTCAAACACTATTTCATATCAGCTATATGAGGACTCCCGATGGTTTGTATTGATATGATGTATTATCCAAACGAGTTTTCGGTTGGATAGAGTCATCATGACTAAACCACAAACCATGGAAGATTCTTTAAGTCACATATTAACCAGACGAAGCCTAATGGAATGACAGGATTCAAATTCTCCTTGTTGTGTTACCTGAGGCCGAATTCACGTACGCAACGTTTAACATTACGCACGCTACAAAAGTTCGTTGGGAAATAAAAAAAAATAAAGATATAGTTGACAGGTCGAAGTGAAATGCAGAAGATTTATGCGAAATGAGAGAAAAAAATACATTTTTAGGACATAGTTTACTAGGATACTGTGTGAAAATATAGCATCCAGTGAGACGTATGAGATGACCGCGATAGTTTGTTTTTCTCTCTCTCCATTGTTTTCGGAGTAGATCTATAGATCTGTACATCGCCCATTAGACAGAATTTTTACGCTTTGCTGGACATGGAGGGTCGTGGAGCTATCTATGTGAATTGGTTGTTTGGGTCTTACATCTGTATTCGTGAGAATCGTATGTTTGATCAGAGCAAGACTGCTAGATGTCGGATTAGGTCTACCCCGAAGTTCGGTGCATGTGCATGGATGATGGAGTTGAAAGTTGATAATCCATTAAATAAAAGGAGTAAATGACGTACAACGATGATTTTGGTCGTTTTCGTAAATGTGTCTGTCCGGACTTTTTCTATCATTCGGGGAGAGTTTAAAGAGGTACGTCATCAGTCAACGGAACGGGGGGGGGGGGTGTTTGTAATTTTGATTTTCAAGAAGCATTACAGGCTTTTCCAAAAGTCAATAACCAATTTCTTGAACGAGATCATGATAAATTTTATGTTTTCAAATTTTGAAGACTTTATCAACATCAGTGTCACTTCCATCAATTTTGATAGGCCTAATATTAGGCTTATCGATTTATTGGGAAATCTGTCGTCCTGATTTCGTCATGCGGCGTAGGAATACATACTATGTGATATGAAAAAAATATCACACAAGTGATATCAACTGGATAAAGGGGTAAATATGTGATAAAAAGTTATATTGCGATATTCTTGAAGACATAGTATGAAGAGCATATGAAACATTGATGAGATGTTTTCAGTAAATATTATATCTTTATGCCCACATTAGTATTTTCCTTACATATCACTTTGGGTACATTGAGATCTCCTGTCAAATGGTCAGTGTTTAAAAACTGGTCGATTTCTTTGTGTAATTATCATTGTACAATTACCGCCCCTCCCTCAAGGAACAACAATGAAAAAGCTGTTTTAGCAGAATATATCAACTTATGATAACACACAGCACAATCAATTAACATTGGGTAATTCCAGTCCCTTCCCCAGGGAACAACAATGATATAGGCTGCTTTCAGTAGAATATCAATCAATGCAGGACATTCAAGGGGGAGTGTCACTGGACAATTTCCGTCTCTCCCTCTGGGAACAACAATAAATACGCTGTTTTAAACAGATTATCTACTTATGAAATGATGGCACACAGCAATCAATGCATGACATTCATAATTTAAAACAAAGTCCTGTTCAAGTGATAAATAAAGAGCATCATTGACAGCTGAAACGGTGTTCACATACATGTCAGCTAATCTAACATTTGGATGTTGAGTTGTTAGTGGTCACAGGTAAGAATATCGACAAGATACTCTAACAATCATTATAGGTAATAAGCATCTTTTTAAGGAAGTAGGCTCCTGAGCTTCTTGGAGCACACTACGCAGGATGCTATATATTCTAAGTATTTACTGGTTCAATACTAAATCCCATTTGGTGAGAAAATATTACCCACCTATTACTGAACCTTATTCAGTTGATAAATTTTTGTGTCAATTCAAATTTTGAAAGGGTTTGGTAGGGAATATATTTTGTGGCGGAGGGATTGATTAATCGAAAAGTTAAAATCTGCATGATTTTACTGTTTCTATTTCTCCAATAAACTTCTATCTTTATACCCTTTAAGGTATATTTCAGTTTTAAAATTTATGATAAAAGTACCTGAGACTTGGAACTAGGTAAAACAATGTAATTTATTAATTTGGTTGATGTATTTTCCCAAACAGAACACCGATTCTTAAAAAAGTCGAAATTAATTTACATGAAAATCTGTGTAAAAATTCAATATTTTGGCCAATAATTTAAAAAATCGACCCTTACCCCCCACTTTTTTTTTTACTTCCATTTTATATTTTAAGACAAGACTTTTGAAATATTACGTGAATTTTAAAAATTGACATTAGTCCCAATATGTCTTTTTAAACTTTGAAATTCGATAATATGAGTTTTTCGCGAACATCAAGTGCAAAAAGGTCATATATTTATTCCATTATATGTATTAAACTTTTTTTTTTTTTTTTTTTTTTTATATCTGTACTGTAAGAAGACATGATTATGTGTCTATTCTATGTAATGATTGATTTGTATTGTTTATGATTTTGTTTACAGGAACGGACAAATCAAGTTTAAATGAATAAATCTTCATTAAATTTTAAGTGCAAAAAAGGTCATGTTTAAAACACTCTAGCTCAATAACAAGCATTCCAACCCCAGTTTTTCTTTTTTAATTTTCCAATTCTCCTTCAATGTAGAAATCAAAAATACACTTCCTAAAAAATTGAACATTACTCTAAGCCTCAGGAGCGAACCCCCTTAACAATTTAATTTTTGAATAACACGCTATATTTAAGGACAATCCTGAGTATTAAAGTGAAAACAATACACATAAAGAGAAAAGATGAAGATAACGAACAGTGATCAATCTCATAATCAGATATGGAATACAAATTGAGAGTTGGGCAAACACGGGCTCCGGGCATGCCAGGATCTGGTCGCTAGTTCTTTATCAGGTAAACGGAGTAATAAGCTATCAAAGTCAGTGTATACAAATGGTGTCCAACACGTCAGACGGCATATGACACAATGGAAGGTTGTATTGGCAAACCAAATTGTTATATCAAATTTGCGAAATGCTGACTTTAAACGAGACTATTGCAACCCCTGTAACACTAATTTGTTTGTTATTAACATGTCTCGATTTAAAAACATCATACACAGAACACAAGAAATGTTTATTGAATCAGTTGAGAGACATCGACACTATTTGCAGGTGATTGTGGAATGTTGCTACATAAATATGGGAAGTTGACGTTTATTTTCATTTGTTACAGACAAATAAGATACGGAATAAAATAGTGGTGGTCTGAGATTTTATTTTACAGTCAGAAAGCATCGAGTAGGACCGTTTGCTCTTGGATTTCATTTAAAAATGACTTCAAACCTTATGACTTGTTACTTTTAGCTAGTTACTAGTAAATAGCTTTCCTTACTCAAAGTAGTCGGCCACTGCTAGTTGTGCATTTTTCCTGTTTCGAGTAGATTCATACAGAAGGCTGACATTTCTTTGGTTAAGCTGCTGTTACTAGTGTATAATATTACCGATGTTTATATTATATCGTTTAAAATCAAACTATGGCAAAAAAAAAAAAAAACCCCAAAAAAACAAAAACAAAAAACCCTCAATTGACTCCGATATTATAATTGACGGGATCGTAACATTATTCTAGATTTCATATCTTCACAACAATACTGCTTTAGTGATATACCAACACTACTTGTAATGAAAATTATAGCCATTAACAAAGTTTTCAAATTGGAATTAATTTTTGCTTACTAATTTCTAATTCATCAATTTAGTTCCAATTTTGAACATTGTAGCTTTTTAACGTTGTATATTTCAGTTGTTTAACCGTCAAACATTTTGCTTACACTCATAATCAAGGCTATACACCATCGATTGTACATGTGCGTATGCGTTTAAAATTACGTATACACTCTACATGTATATATACAGGTACAATTCTGTGAGTTTTTGAACGTTGATAGCACTGCATCCTTCAAATACAGTATAGGAAAGATATATTTGAAATACCACTTTATTGAAATTTTGTCAGTTTACGAATTTAGACAAATCATTCAGTTTGCTGATGACCATGACAAGTCAAAAGTTGCAATATTTTATCTTTTCCATTTGTATTGTATAATTTTCCATTTACATTGTATATTTTATATTCATATTGTATAATTTCTCCTTTTTTATTGTATACATTTCTATGTGATTCTATATCTTTCGTTTGAATTGTATAATTTTGCATTAATATTGTATATTCTATGTTCATCATTTGTAATCTATATGTTCCAATTGTGTTATGTAACTTTTTATTTGTATTGCAAAACTTTGATTCTTTTATGAAGGACTTACAAGTAATTCGTTAACGCCCCTTCCGGAATTTTTAACTTATATTGAGACACCACTAGCTGTAGGTGAAGTTTCACATTTAGACCTCTGCTTAGCTGTGCAGTGGGGGTTATTTAACGTGCAAACACCTGTAGCGAAACGGGGCCCTCTACCTAGCTACATGTAGCAATGGCGGATCCAGCGCCAGACGCAACTTCTCAAAATTATGATATATTTTTATAGCTATGTCAGAATAACATGTACGTTTTAATTTGTCAGAACCGAAGTAGATTCCGGAGACTTTGTCACCTAGCCCTCACGAAAGGTTTGCCCTTGACTCACTGGGAGTCTCAGGACAACCCCAAGACACCTAGTGGTTTTCTGCATCCCCTTTTGAGAAATGTCGAAATCCTTCACTGGTTAAAGATCAGGTTGATCATTAAGGAATGAAATTAAATATTTCAAAGGGGGACTTTCACGGCATTGTATAGAATGGCAAAGATAACGAACAGTGATCAATCCCGTAAATCCCAAATATAACTACAAAAGAAGAGTTGGGCAAGGACGGACCCCTAGATACACCAGGGGTGGGGTCAGGTGCCTAAGAGGAATAAGTTTACCCTGTTGACCGGTCACACCCACCGTGAGCCCATTGTCTTGATCAGGTAAACGGAGTAATCCGTAGTCAAATCAGTGCATGAGAAACGACAATTGCTATGATACACATCAGACAGCATTTGACCCAATGGCAGGCTATACTGGCAAACTAAATCGTTATAACAACCATCAAATTCACATCCCGTTGAACTGAATACATTAATATCCTTTTGAAGTCATTAAACAACGAATTTTAGATATATGCATTTAGGGCATGGATTAAGCTACAGAACTCATGTAAACAGTATGTTTCCACTATAGAATCACCTTTATTTTTTAACTCTTATTTGACAGTGGTGTCAGATATATAAATGATAGATCATTAAGGAAGATGGTACTTTTTCAGCCATGAGAATTTTTTGGTTATCTATCCTCATGTGAAGATTAACTTCTTGGAATGTACAGGTATGATTCATGCTATAAAATTTGTATTAAAAGGACTGGTAGAAACAGTAACTTTAAAAAGCTACCAAGTCTATGTATTAAAGGCATATTGTCTAACAAAATCTCAAATATTTTTATTCACTTAGAATGCATTGAAATCGTAAGATTACGATGATATTAAATTAAATATTTGTTACCAATATGATTATTTACTGTTATTCTTACTCCAAACTAATGAAATACAGTTTCGTTGAATTCTTGTCCAGGATGACAAAAATTTGATTTAGCCCCGCCTTTATTCATATGACCCCTAGTTTGAACTCGTTCGGAAAGCTATTCGTGCGTGCTCACACGCAGTTACCAAGGGGCCTCAACGACAAAAAATTCTCAAAATGACTAACAGCACAATGAAAATTCAAGTTTTCAGTACATATAAACTAGGAAGTTAAAAAAAAATAATACAGCAGTTCATGATAAGAATATATCTAAGTATAGAATGTGTATTTTTTCTTCAACTGTGCCTATAGATAGCATTGTGATGTCGTCTTCTGACGTTGTCGACAGTTATCGGAAACGTCATCAGAATCTTGTATATTCGTATAATTAATCAGATTCCTCTGGGCAGACAAACTTCACAAAACGACAATTATCATTTTATTTTTTACAATTAACATTTTTTACTCCTTTTTAATCTTTTTAACTGTCAATACGCATTAGTTTCTGCTGATGAATATGTTAGACAATATGCCTTTTAAAAACAAATGTTTACAATGTTCTTAAATGTAAAAAATCCAAAATCTTTTATGAAATGTTAATTAAGAATTCTGAATTCAGTGACAACAGGTACAATAAGATGGAGTGAATTGTTGGAAAACGATAATAGAGAATGGAAAAATATCCACAAATTACCTTTCAAAATGCATGTAACTACACATTCAATACGCAAGAGCATGTTATGCGTATGATGACTTTTAAAGCGAGGTAAACTACTAACAAAAACGTTGATGTTGCAGGGTTATAACTGTGGGGGAGAATATTA
>CAJDSM010031126.1:0-15563 GCA_903981925.1 Ostrea lurida
GTGACAGCATGTCAGCGTGAAAGTTTGATTGTGTGTTAGGGCAAGAGCCTGATGGCGTGTTAGCGTGAAAGCGCGTAAGCGTGACAGTGTGTTATCGTGAAAGCGCGAGTGTTTGCTAGCGTGAAAGCGCGTTAGCGTGACAGTATTTTAGCATGAAAGTGCGATTGCGTGTTAGCACACCCGTGGCGATGTAAGCGTGATATGTGCGTTAGCGTGAAAGCGCGATTTGCTTGTTAGCTGAAGTGTGATTGCGTGTTTCCCGCAACAGCGCGATGGCATGTTAGTGTGACAGCGCGTTAGCTTGACAGTGTGTTAGCGTGAAAGCGCAATTGCTTGTTAAGCGTGAAGCGGCATTAGCGTGGACATTGTGTTAGCGTGAAGCGCAGTTGTGTGTTAGCGCAACTGTGCGATGGCATGTTACACGGCAGGCTTGTTGTGTGTGTTAGGCGAAGCGCGATTGTGTGTTAGCATGACAGCACGAGGGCATGTTGTGTGTTAGCGTGAAAGCGCGATGGTGTGTTGTGTAACAGCGCGTTTTAAGAAACGCGATGTTGCGCTTTTGCACATGGCCCTACCGGACACCATAATATGGTACATGTATATTGTCATAAGACGTGGATATTGCACCGAGTGTATGCTGTCTCGCAGACTCTAGAATTTATTGTCTGCACAAGAATTTATGTGACGGGTATGCCTTTAATTATTTTCACAAAAAATTGTGAATGACAAAGAGTGCCATTCGCATACACAGTGTTATGTTATTAAAATCTTCGCTATTCTTAATTACAATTATCTATATTATAAGCATGAATCTTCTCGCAGAAACTCGATCAACTGCAAAAAACTACATTGAGTGTTGGCAAGAGTAGATAAAATAGATAAGACATGAAAGAGAAATCATTGGAAATAAAGTATGCAATTTCCAAGACGCATACTTTTGATTTTCCATTTCCAAAAGGTAATATGGCATATTATCACATCACAATGAAAATGGGGAATATAAATTACTGACAAGTGAACATTCAGTATCCTCTTATTATCAATGTAGGGATATAAATCACTGCTGATACACTATATTGAGACACAAAATATTTTGTTGCACCGTGAGCATTATACATTTTTTTTTTGCAAATATGGAATATGATCTTCAAGAGGTACTGGTGTAAATAGGACAATACCTAAAAATTGATTTTACATACCGTGCCTTTTTGGTTTTAGAGAGAAAACTAATGAAAAACATTTTTTGATGTAATCTACATGTATGACTACATTTTTTCGCCAAGTCAGACACAAATCTTTGATTTCTTTGATCATTACCTCTGAATGCCCAATGTTTTTCTCTCTGTACATTTGACATTCATCTATAGTTTGAGAATAGACTGATATGAATTTTTCATGTGTCTACAAACACTTGATACATCTCAATATTCTGAATAGAACGTACAGAATAGTAATGAAGGAAGATATTTTTTTAATGAGCACAAAATAAGGACGTGTATCAAGAGGACAAAGCTCTGATGTTTTAGTATGGAATCTTTGAATCTTATGACTGTTATGTACTCCATCGTACCCATTCTCTCACCAGAGGGCGCGATACGGAGATGTCAATGTTTGGAATCACGTGACACTTTAATGACTAGTTATAATTCCAGTTCTAGCAACAAGCGATAAGTTTATTAATGCATTGTAAAGCGCTTTGAGTACTTAGGTAGATAAAGCGCTATATAAATCCAATCATTATTATATATCAGGCTCTTTTCATAGCCCACTAGTACTGTGATAAGTACATTTTCACCATTTTTATTTTACTATTTTTATCGCAGTTTTTATAGCCTTTCTTACTTTTGATGCCATATTTGCATCTCCACTACGTGAATATCCTACATTCATGCGCGTATTACGAATATAAAATCATATAACGGTACTTAATTTTTGATGCACCAGATGGCATTTCGGAAAATTATGTCTCTTCAGTGTGGCTCAAACCGAAATGTGTTTAAGAAAATCCAAACAATGAAGTGTTTAGACTTTCATAAAATGAAAATGTATGCCTAAAGATCTGGAGGCCAATACTTCGAAGGTATCAGAGCTATGCCTGAGGGAGATAATCCTTAATTTGATATATGATTTTCTAATTTTACCACTGCAATTAAATGTATATCCGTATTTCAAGCTAGTACATAGTACAGTAGCAACTGAGCTGTAGAAACCCTCTGGGACTACCAGTCCACCAGCAGAGCGCCTCGACCCAGAGCGGTCATTATATAATACACATAACGGTACCAATTTTGATGCACCAGATGCGCATTTCGACAATTATGTCTCTTCAGTGATGCTCAAACCGAAATGTTGAAATCCAAAACTATGAAAGTTAAACTTTATAAAGTGAACTATGTAGTGCCAAGACTGGAGCCAAATACTTCGAAGGATCAGAGCTAATGCCTGAGGAGATAATCCTAATTTTGATATGAATTTCTTAATTTTACCACTGCAATTAATACATATCCGTATTTCAAGCTAGTAACATAGCATATAGCAACTGAGCTGTAGAGACCTCGGGGACTAAAGTAGTTCCAAATTTAGGATCAGAAAACAGCGATTTTAAATGATTTACAGTAAGCATCAATTTAATTGCACCAAACGTATTTCATAATGTAAAGGCAAAGATAACAAACAGTGACCAATTTCGTAAGTCCCAAAAAGAATACTAGACAAGAGTTGGACAAACACGGACCCCTGGACACACCAGAGGTGGGATCAGGTGCCTAGGAGGAGTAAGCATCCGTTGTCGACCGGTCACACCCGCCGTGAGCCCATTGTCTTGATCAGGTAAACGGAGTAATCCGTAGTCAAATCAGTGTATGAAAAACGGATTGATATGAAACATTCAGACAACATTTGACCCAATATGGCGGGTCATACTGGCGAACTAAATCGTTATAACGACCATAGAATTTGCGAAATGCTGCCTTGAAAGGTGACTGTTGAAACCCCTGATACAACAACTTGTTTGTAAGTAGCCTGCCTCGATTCAAAAACTGATCATACGCAGATCAAGCTCTTGCGTATCGAATAAGTTGAGACACATACACATCATATGCAGGTGACGATAGAATATTGCTACATAAAAATGGGAAGCATGATGGAGAAGCTGAAATCGTCCTGTTTGTCATGAAGTTGAGTTGTTAGACTGCCGTTAATGTCTGTGTTCAATAGAATATCCAACTACGAAGCAGACATGGAAGACTCTATGGTGTCTTTTATTTCTAGTTCGCTGGGATATGTTGAGTTGACATATGAATGAAAATCATTATTATCAATAGTTAGAACGTCAATATATCGAAATGTCGAATTAAAGAACACCTCTAGAGATTTCTTCGTCTCATGTACATAGGTAGAGGCTTTTGAATGAAGTCTGTCTCATAAGAATATAAAATCAAGTCAGCTAACAAAGGAGCACAATTTGTGCCCACGGGAATTCCAACAAACTGCTGGAATATCTGATCGCTAAAAAATACAAAGATGTTGTCAATGAGGAACCCCAGCATTGATTTGATATCAACATCAGAGTACTAATGTGTAGAATCAGAGTGGGTTTTATCAAAGTAATTTTTTAGAATGGCTGATCGCTAGATATGAATATTTCCCTTTTCCATTTTTGTTGAAGAAGCAACTGTCTATAATGTTAAAAAGTCTTGTTTTTAATTTATCGTGCGGAATTGTGGTGTCAAGTGTTGAAATGTAATATGTTTTGATGTTGTTGATATGAAAAAGGTTCTGGTATTTCAAATTTACAAGAAGTTCTTTAGAATTTTTCAAATCCACATTTGATTTACACCACTTCTGCCATATGTAGTTTCACAATATGTCTGATGTTTCTCCTTCATAGGTGTTAATATTTTCGTGAGGAGTAAAGACAGGGGATTGGTGAAACATTTACTAGATCCAGCAATGTATTCTTGTAAGGATTTTTGTGAAGTTTTTGAATCCAGTATAGGTACGGCAATTCATATTCGTCCGTACCATTTACTGGAATGATAAAAGCGTTTAAAACTGAAACATGACTTTGAAAAATTTCATCTTTTGAAAGAGCAGTAAGTGTATGTACGATCAGCAGATGTAGAGTTACAAGCTTTCTCAGCTCGAACCAAAAGATGTTCATCTTGTAATCTTCCTAATTCTTTGATCACTTCTGGTTTACGAGACACAGAAGGACAGGTGGTACGCACTTTGGTAAGTACATGTTTAATACGGGATTTTAATATTCTTCTTTTACTTTTTATCCATTCTGACAAGGTATCAAGTTCTTCTTTTTCATATTTGACCCATCGTCTGACATAATCTTCGACATAATTCATAATGGAGATTAAGTTCTATCGCAAATTGAATAATCGAAATTCTCTGAATTTAGGACCCTCTTAGATCATCAAATATGATTAAATATTTAGTCCAAAATATAAATGGTATATATTAGAAACTTTTACAAGATTTCTGTGAAAAGCCGTTGGCAAAGGAGTAGTGCTCGTAGTGCACGGAATTCTGGGTAGAAAATGCATCGTACCATCTCCACGCATTTTAAAGTCGTTTACCTTTTGCGTAAAATTGTGTCTATCAACTAATTTTGCTTGCTATTGCAATTAAGATATCTTAATTAAAGTAAGATTTCACTATCAACTCTTCACCCTAAAGAGATGTACAAAGTGTGGTTCGATAATAAAAAAAATAAATAAAACTTCTTTCATACCTTTGCGGCCTGAAATATTTGAGCTTGCGTCAAGATGATTTCTTAATCATTTAATTTTATTTCACGTTCGATCACCTGCGCCGATTCTCATTGATAAAACACTCTTTTAAGAATTGAGGTGATATTTCGATCAGGTACCTGAACAACAAGTAAAGTATAATGGACATGTATTGTTGTTGTAATATAGAATTAAATCTATATTTTTTTTCGGGTGATATGCAGGTTATCACCGAGATTTTAGACGGTAAAACTTTTCATCAATGCGCTTTGCGCATTGATGAGTTTTACCGTCTAAAATTCGGTGATACCTGCATCACCCGAAAAATATAAGATTCATTTCTTATATCCTACTGACACCAGTTACCTAACAAGGTTTCTTACACTGTTTTTCTTTTTAAATAACCGCCCACAGGTTATATCCTATATTTTTTTTTTCTAAAACAGATAACTGATGTAGGTTTCTCTCCAGCTCGCTGAGTTGGAAGTGTCGCTTCTAAATGTTGGAAAGCTGTTCCGGTAAATGGCAATCCCTCATCCATCTGCCTACAGACTGGACTTCTAATATATTTTTTTTCACCTCACTCACTAGGCTTTGGAATTGATACCTAATTACAGACTTCCATTAGACAAGGTTAACAACTGTCGTCTCCTCCAGTTAAGACGCCATTTCTAATTACCTGATTTGAAGTATTTTATTTTTCAACCAAAGAAGTGTTTCAGGACAGACCTTTTTATGAGGTTGAATGTACAATTTACATACATGTACACCTATTGTATATACTATTTGTGTAAAATATGCAATTGTGGTTTTGGGATTTCATACTTTTCGATCATGATACACAATTAAGATTCCCATTAAACATATAAATGTCTTTGTCGAACTTGGCTATATTGAAGATATATTTTTTTCTGGTTATTTTATCGTATTTCACCAGAAGCACAAAGCATTCCTTCATTGAAATGAATTTGAAATTAAGACTTGTTCACGGTGCACGTCCTATAATTATAGTGACACTATGGTTTGTTATTCTTGTTATGGTTTATCAGATCTACTGTCATCATTTCCCCTCTATAATTGAAAATGTCCTTTGATTTTTTAGCAATTGAAAATATCAACCATGAATATGGTCAATTTATCGAAATAAATTAATAGCTGATACGTTTTTCTCATCAAAGACAAAATTAAGGTCATGTTACCGTAAAAGCTCAGAATGAAACAATCGATCAGGAAAAAAGTCATTTAAAAGAGCTCTTTATTTGATCTTCTATTAGGATGTGTGCTCATTATAGGAATGCATTTCACTTTTTGCTCTTTCGTCTTTCGTGGAATCTAATAGCTTGTGTAATTTTAATGACGTTTTAAAAAATATATATTCTAAAACTCTTAAGGTTATACTGGTTTGAGACTTCTTAAAACATTATAACTTAAGTTTTCTATTAACATGATTATTTGGGGGGGGGGTATATTGCTAGAAAATTNNNNTTAAACAATTTATGTTAGTGTCCATTATGAAAAAAGAACGTGATTAAAGAACACACAACTTGTGTTATTTTCAAAAGTAGAGTAAATTGTTGCAATTTGTGTGTGTGTGGGCAGCTTATCAAATATACTATATATATATAATATATATATATATATATAATATTATATATTATATATATATATATATATATATATATACTATATATATATATAATTTTTTTATTTATTTATTTATTTTTCTCTATTCAAAAATATTGTTATCAGAATTTTTGTCAATTACACGAAAACATAATAGTTCTGAATTTTGCCAATCTGTGGTTTGTACATCAAATCTCTAATTAGTAGGTTTTCTGTCCAATTCCGAAATAACAGGATGCAGTATAGTGATCAACCATTTACTTTTCACAATTTAGAATTAAATACACAACAATTGTCCTTTATAGTTTTACAAAACATTTTTTCTTATCAAAAACAGATACATTAAATTTTAGAACAATATGTTTCTTAGATTTCTTATCACTTCACTAACCAAGCGTCAATTTTGATGACAAATTCAAATATATTCCAGTTTCAAGATAGTTAGGGTATTCAATATCTGGGGGCCAACCCCGTAATTCCTTATAAAGAAAATCAAGTCAAGTTGCGTATTATTCAGAAAATATTCTGAGCAAATTTTACGAGGTGACGTAGTCAACTCGTTTTGTCAACGTCCTGGGATGGCTGTTCGATGATTTATATGTACTACGATTTTCAATTTTACTGGAAAAAAATTAACATTATGAATTTTCCAACTCGTCTTCCACAGGATAATGAAAGACAACTTCATTATGCTGTAATCAGTAATTTTCATATTGGGGTCAAAAATTACCTATTTCTGCTTTGTTACGCTCTGTGCGAATTAAAGTAGAGTTCAAGGGGAAGATGAAATAATTTCTTCTGAAAATAAATGCTTATTGGTATTGTTTGTTGAGTACGGTGGTATATTTAGGACACGCAATATTTTTTTGGGGGGGGGGATATGTCGTTATCACGAGATAATATCTCGTTATCACGAGATAAAAAGTAGTGCACACGAGGTAATATCTCGTGATAACGACATAATTTTCTTTTTAACAAAATTGCATGTCCTAAATATACCACTGTTATTGAGTTATTATATACATAAATGATAATCAGATACATCAAGCTCGCAATGAAGATTCATTCGATACCTGCCCGTGGGGATCCGGGTTAGAATATATCCCCAGCCTCCCCTTGCTTATCGTAAGAGGCGACAAAATGAGGGCAGTCCTTCGGATGAGACCGGAAAAACCGAGGCCACGTGTCACAGCAGGTGTGGCACGAAAAAGATCCCTACCTGCTCATAGGCCCTGATTGCCGAGCATAGGCCTAAATTTTGCAGCCCTTCACCGGCAATGGTGACGTCTCCATATGAGTGAAATATTCTCGAGTGTGACGTAAAACAGTAAATAATTAACCAATCGATACCTAGTACGTAACTCCATGTGTATATCTCGAACAGGATTGCGTTTCTGCACATTTGTCGGGAAAATATGCTAATCAGAGGTTTGGAGGTTATGAACATACTCAAACTCGTACTCAGTGCCGATATATTTATCTATGCGCAGCCATGTTTGTTTGAATATGACTCTAAGCAAGCTCCGAAGCATTCTCAAAATATCTTGCGCACACACTCCATTTGAGTATGGGAATTATTTTATCAAAATTTTAGAATGAGTTAGATCGGGTGTGAAAACGTGCTTTAAAGAGTTTTATAACCTTCAGGCACGCTGGTGAATATATATCATTTAACGTATTTCCTTAAACGCTAAGGCCATCAAAGACCGTGCCTTGTCATTTCGAGGGTTTGGTGTGTAATTAGAATAGAAAATTATTGATAAAATAAAATTGGGCATGTTATCAGAAACTGGGCCTGCAAATATATACAGATATGGCCTAACCCTATGAAGGTTAACAATTACTTTGAAATCAAGGAAATCCAATCAACGTGCAAAGATCAGGGGGTTAAACAAATGTTCTACTATGTCAAAAATAATTTAACAGTGTTAAAAATGATCACATAAAACATACGATTTGACTAATGATATTTTATTATGCTCTCATTTTTTAGTTTTTACTATGATATAAAATACTGGTCGAAATCTTCTTCTTCTTCTTCTTTTATTCTTCTTCCGGATAAGGAGTTTACTCAGATTTGAGTGTTTCTTACTCCAGCATGAGGAAAGAGCTAAACACTATTAAATTTTACAGATTTAAAATTTGAAAGATTAAAATGTTCCTGGTTTAGTGTTTTGGTATGGTTTCGGAAACGTCAAAGGTGTACATGGCATTCCGGAAACTATCCATGGAGGTGGATGCCCTCACGGTAAGTAGATGAGTTCCACATCTTGATTGATGACAGCAAAAATGAGTATTTGTATACATATGTATATTGTTCCTAGTGGTGATCTGCGTGATGTTATTGACGGAGGAGCCACGCGTGCTGTTGGTGGTGTACTGAATCAGGTGGTGCACAGGAACCTCTAATAATTAGTTGGTGATTGTAGAGCATGATGACTTTATTCCTCGCCCTCCTGTGCTGCAGGGTCTCCCATGCCAGCTGATTTAACATGCCGCTAACACAAACAGGATCCCTTCATCTGTAGTTTCCAGTGGCGAATCTGGTTGCCTGGGTTGTACCTGCTCAAGTTGTTGGATTTGCTAGATTACTAGATTAGACGACGGGTAATCCCGTTTACTTTGTTTCGACTACGGGCTCACGGCGGGTGTGACCGGTCGGCAGAGGATACTTACTCCTCCATGGCACCTGGTCCAAACTTCGCTTTTGTCGAAGGTCCGTGTTGCCCTACACTTGACTTTGTATATATGTTTTTGAGACTATGATTACGTTTAACACATTGTTTACTTCGCCAATTTATATCTGTAGATGGTAAGGGTCGCACACTGTTGAGGCGTATTCAAGGACAGATCGGACTAGTGTCGTGTAAGCCTGTGCCTTGACGTCTTGTGGACAACTCCTTAGATTGCGGCGCAATAATCCAACTGATCTACATACCTTGGCTGTGGTCTGGTTGACATGGTCGCGCCATGACAGATCCTGACTTATGAAGTTATGTACACGCCTAGGTACTTGCCTCCTAGAACACTTCCAAGGGTATGGCCATGGAGATGGTAGTCCACTTTGACTGGGATTTTCTTCCTGGTGATATGGATGGTGGTACATTTTTTCTGGGTGGAATGACATCTGCCAGTCTTTTTCCCATATACCAAGTGCTGCGAGGTCTTGTTGGAGGATGACGGTGTCTCCAGCAGATTTGATGGATCGAAAAATCAAGCAGTCATCTGCAAACAACTTTACTGAAGAACTGACGGGGCCATGATATAAACAATCTTGAATCTGCTTTATATCAGAAAGCACTCCTATGGCCCAGTGATTCTAGAGGAGATTTTTAAATTCCCCCCTATGTATTCGCATGATAAATTTTGACCCCTATTGTGGCCCCACCTTTCCTTTGGGTGTAATTATTCTAATTAACTTGTATATCCGCTATGTCGGGAAGCTTTCATGTAAATTTCAGCTTTTCTGGTCCAGTGGTTCTTGTGAAGAAAATTTGTTGAATGACCACCCTGTTTTTGTGTTTGTTTGTTTTTTTTGCATTTTTGTAATTACTTCTCTTAGATGGCCCATCATTTGAACAAACTTGAATTCCCTTTAACCAAGGGTGATTTGTACCAAGTTTGGTAAAAATTGGACCAGTGGTTTTGGAGAAGAAGTTGAAAATGAGAAAAATTTACAGACGGACATCGGACAAAGTTAATTTGACCCTTCGACTCGGGTGAGTTGACAATGTACTTGAATCAATTTAAGGGCACCATTTTTTTTTTGTTTTTTACAATATATTCCGCAAGACATCCTATATCTACCAGAAAGCAAGTATCCAGATAGACCCGATTAAACATATTTGAGATAGCTTGAATTAATTCACAGGAACTTCCAAAGATGTTCCACGTCAAAATTCACCAGACGTGTGTATTCAAGGTGTCACGCAAGCACCATATGTTATCCCTTGATATCTGTTAGTTTGACAAAGTTAAGGGGACAACGGAGATTAGATGAGAGACGCTATAGATACCGAAGACCTTACAGACCGGGGTTACGCCAACAGGCCAGGACAAAAGAATTTAATGTCGGAGCACAAATCCCTTTATTCATTTATTTGTACATTGGAATTGTGCATTAAATCTCCCAGTCATGGTAAAGATCGATGACGATAATTAATGTATACAGTTTATCACTGGTGATCTTTTATTGTCCCTCCAAAGTCTTCTCGGTTGGAGGATTACTGCTCTTTTGTATAAATTTTAAATAACTTCGCTAAGTGCTGGTGAGGTGTATATGCATTTTGGGTTTGAAGTCTACGAATGGCAACAGTCAAATGATACGTTAATTTTCCGTATCTTAGCGGTTTTGCATTGTTCTGCTTATCTGATCTTTAAAGTTGGTTCATATACATAAACTTTTGAAAAGAAACTATTTCAGTTAAAACATGCGTGATTTTTCTCGATCTTGGATTTAAACACGAGAGGTTTTAAAAATATTTTCTTCGGAGAGTTATGTGGAAAAAAAAATTTCTGAGCCGTGTTCGTTTCTGAACAAATATTTGATATATGGATTACAATCTGACTTTGAATTCATTTTGTGTACATTTCCCCAAACACATGTAAGATGAGACTGGTCGTCCGATAAACTAACTCAGAATGTATGAAGGGAAAACATCCACAGAATTTGATTACGGAGGCGGATTTATAAATGTGTTTATTCCTCGCGCTGATGGAACCATAGTGGACCCAAGGAAATTTCATCCACCGTCTCCGATTTTCACCATCGAGCAAATTTACAAATTCAGTGAAGATGTAAAGAAAGACAGACATTTGTTCTCACATAGGAAACCTTATTTTCATAGTTTCCATGGAGGGAGCCCGGAGCAGACGAAAGACGACGTATCTAGAAATAATGAGCCCACTCCGTTTAGTTCGGAAAAGGAAAATAATTCATCTGTTAACGTTGTCAAGCTTTCTGTTGATGCTTCTACCAAAGCGGTACCTCGGATACGTGATAAACGCTTTAATGAGCGGCTAAGTGCCTATGTTAGAAAAAAAGCAGAAAAGACGGAAACCACAGATCACAGTGTCAAAGAGTCCAAAACACTGGCTGAAAAAGCCAACAACATTTTGCTGAAGTCGCCAACGCACGACCTAACGCCGAGAAGGCCAAAATTTCGGCGGGGACTTACGTTTCACACAGCGCCACCTACAAGAATGGATCCGATTCGGTTACCAAGACTAAATTCATCAACCCCGACTTTTTCAAAACAAAACACGATGTTAACTTTGAATACTGAAAGGACCATGTGGTTTCCAGATTATGTGATTGACAAAACCTACCAAAAATTTGGTCTAGGTAGACATCCAATTCGTCCATCTTCCAAACCTAACAAAATATGGCGACAATCGACGGCACTTTTGGAGAGGGATAAGATGTCGGTTATGAATAGAGCCAAGTCGGTAGAGGTATACAGCACAAACAGACAAACAAGAAGTGTGAACAATATATACCGGGAACAAACAATGGCTTGAACATTCACAGAACTGCTGCTTATAACTAATTCATACATATTGTTTGCCAGAAATATTTTTCGAAGCCTTAATTTCACTAATTTTAATGAATTATTTATCAATACCCCCACTAGTGAAAGTGGTGGGTGGGTGGGTTATTAAAATGATCCTGCTGTCTGTCCGTTCCCGCCTCCCACCCGCTACTCCTCTAAAACCTATGAAACTTTCAGGGATTCTTTGTTACATGATGTCAGTGCACAACTCATTTTAAATTTTGATCTGAATTATTTTGGGGTTCCTATAGCAAAACAGGGACTTAGCCTATATATTGTATGGGTGGTCGCAAATCCCATCCGCTACTCTAGAAATCTATGNTATGGGTGGTCGCAAATCCCATCCGCTACTCCTCTAGAAATCTATTGAACTTTCAGTGATCCTTTGTTACATGATGCCATTGTGCACCTCTTATTTAAATTTTGATCTGAATGATTTTATAACTACAGGGGAGCGGGGGTATCACATTGCTCACAGTATTTCTAGCTTTTTTAACCATTCACATTTGCTAAATTCAACTCTTTAATATTTTATTGAAGATCATGAAACCTGTGGAGTTTACACATCGTTCTAAAATTTGCATGTTTATTTTTTGGCTGCTAACCGTTGGATCCGTTTGTCTGAAATTACTCGATAATTCATTTTGTTTCAAACTGCATGTGTTTTGAAATTTACAGAAGACATTAAATGCAGAGTTTCTTTGTATAAAGTATCCTTTTATGCTTACACCCTGTTTCCAGATCCTTAAAAGACACTGACGATTAAAATACCGTCTTAGGCCCATATTAACCCATTTAAAGGTTCAAAGTGTAGATGCAATTATGTTAATTAAATATGGTGATTTCAAATGTATCAAATATTTCCTTAAAACTGAATTTGTGATTCTGAATAAAAGATAAATTGAGTCCTCCGATTTACAAATAGCATTGCTCGACAAATGAATGATCACATAGGCTTTAGGTTATCACTTCAAACGATTTATTAACCGTTTCAACGGTTTATCGTTGGGGGATTCATAATTTATATTCCAGCAATGCACCACCGCGAATTGAAAAGAATTTCATTTTCAAGTGGAAGCTTTGTGAAAACACAGTCGTACTTATCAATGATATATGTATTAGCATTGAAATGAAAAGTGATATAAAACTTGGCATGATAATGCCCATTGTTCAGCGATAATTGTGTATTTTGTAGTCAAGTACCTCAGCTGGAAAATCTACTGCTCAGAAGGGTAATGGACGGCTCTTGATACACGTTGCACATAACGGAGAAGTTATCAATAGAATTTTACTTTTCACGATTCCACATTAATCTCATGTCGTACAAATACCCTAACGAATCGATAAAATTATTATGAATATAAGTTAATGATAATGTTTTTGTTCGTCATCCCTACATAAATAGAATTACATAAAAGGAAAATGGTTCATTACTGAAATGCTATATTTATTAGAATTACGTAGAAATTATTAATAACATTCTCAATGACTAGTGTCCAGTTCCTGTTGAACTTTTCTCCGCATGCCGACAGGTCAAAGACATTTTAATTAGTGTTTTTTCTATATCTATATATTTTTTACACTCTTATTATTCATTTATTGACCCCTAGCTTTTGAGTAGTGAAATCTGAAAACCCATCTGAATATAGATTGAGAAACTGGAAGGCGTTCAGGGTTCCATTGAAGTCAAACTGACTTGCTTCCTTCTCTAAGTTCTAGCCCAGTTTTTCAATCATCTGTATCACATGTTCAAACGACACAATATTTCTGCATATACCGTTAAATGGAGGAACATGAATTGTATCTGATACAAATACATGCAATACGTAACATATTTATTCTGTAAGTATCATCTAAATGAGGGGATATAAATGTTTTCTAATTTATATCAATGGTTAAAAAGTAAGCCACAAATATAATGTTGGGTGTACCAAAATTCATATATATAATGTATATAAAAATGAATTTTGGTACACCAATCGAATTTCAAACATGTATTATTATTTCACATTTACTGTTTAATCCCGCTATATAAAAAGCATAGAGAATCTATTTTGATGATATGGCTGCGTATTAACTGCAAAGACCGAAAATCACCAAAAGTTGTTTGGGTAATGAATACAAGAACACTTACAGGTGTGTGAATTAAATACTTGGGTATAATTTTTTATTTTGTCAATTTGCAGTCTTTTGTCGTTCGTACGATATATACATCATAAGTGCGTAAAGTCACATTGCTGTATCTTATTTTCGTGCTACATTTCATTTGACGTGAACAATTACTTACCTTAATTGGCTGTGTCCATGAACCACTACTTCCCAAAGATTGAGCTGAATAAGTTAAAACATATACAATAAAAGCACAAATCAAATGATTTTCTGAAAAATTTAAATAGAAGCAAATAATTATATTCTATTGAAGAGTGTGCTCATAACGTGCAGACGGGTGGTGTGCAAAAAATTTCAAACGCGCTAAGTAACGCGCGTTATTCAATTGTGAATCACACATCGTTGCAGTTATGAGACTACATCTTTCCAATATAAGTGTCTTACAGCATCTATAAATTTATATCGATCTATTTCTTGGAGAGAACAAAGTGCGGTGATTATAAAGAAAAGATCTCCCCTCGAAAATAAACCTAATTAAAAATGATAATAAGTAAAGAAGTAGAATTGCACTCCATCAGATATAGGTTTTTCATGATTCCACATTATTCTCATTTCGTCCAAATATCATTTTGTAACGAATCCATCAGATTATTATGATTACGAAGTTAATGTTCATACTACAAACAATGTTTTAGTTCGTCAGTTCAAACATTCATAAATAGAATTACTTAAAAGAAAAATGGTTCATTACTACTGGTATAGAATCGTTATCTACTTATAACAATGGCTGAAAAGAAAGTTAAAAAAAATCAATTCTTGGAGATCCACCATTCGAGTATTATGCGTCTTATAGCATATTGAAAATTCGCCCTGTTTTCTGGATAGAACGAAGTGCGATGATTATAACAATCTTCCTTTAAAAATACAGTTTTAAAAAAAAGAAAAAAAAAGGTAAAGTAGCACATTCTAGTGAAATCATTAAAGATATGTACGTTATGTGCACATTAAGTAAGATTAATGAACATTTTACACGTGATACCCCGAGTTTGCAATAGTCACTTCAAAAGCATGAATTTTCCCTGACTGTCCGTTTCATAGCACTGCTATACATTCATATACATGTAGATCTCTTGCAAGACATATTGACGCAATCTTCAGAGATCGGCTGCAGGTCATGTATGCAGATCATAAGCATGACATATATATATATTCGTTTATTTTTTGCCGTATGTACTGAGGGAAGAAGATAAGCTTATTTCAAGAGTTTTCGTTTTCATATTTGTATTCTCTCAATTCTAAAAATGGTAAAATATGGTGAGAATTAGTTATTTCGTCAGAAGTTCAATACCAGTCAAAATACATGTACCAGTAATATCTGAATGAATCAGGTGACCTAACACGAGAATTTATTAACTGCAACGGTATTGTACAGATCTAAGCCTAATTGAGAGGTCCAATGACCACATCGTTCATCTGACTTCATAGATCTACTGTAAACAATAACAAACTATCCCAGCGGGCACTTCAACGTTGAAGC
>CAJDSM010031128.1:6137-16404 GCA_903981925.1 Ostrea lurida
TGTGTGGTTGTTGCCACCTGTGATGCGAATTCTTTCTTTGATAATGCTTAGCATTGTTATGGCGGGAAATTTTAGGTTGCCTTGCAGGTACTTTGATGTTATTGTGACGTTTACCCGTATCTGCAAAAAATCCCTTTGCTTGAAGTTTTGGAGCAGATCTTTGACGGGGGTTGGCGCATGTCCATGGTTTGAAGTCCTTTAACTCCGCCAACGGGGTAGGTGTCTTTAACCATGATATGACTTGTTTAACAGGTAGAATGTATACGTCATCCAATTTCAATAAATCTTGGATAAATCTGTCCATTGCCTTTAATCTGTCGGGTACATAAAACCATGCAGCGTGCATGTTAATGCCAAAGGGTGCCTTATTGGTCTTGTAATAACTGTTGAAATTTTCCCACAGGAAGTTGTAGGCAGATTCCTCATCGGGTGGTGGGTTATTACATCCGTCAACATAAACGCAGTCATATTTACCTAAATAGTCTCTAACGGAAACAACAGGTACTTCCCAAAAACCTTTGTGTGCTGATTTTGGACAAGGGTTGATCTTACAGTCATAGGGCCATCCGTAGTCCAAAGTAAACGGAAGGGGTGCTCGATCCGTCTGCCTTCTTTTACTGATAGTAAGGGTAGCGTCGTACGAATATCCAAGGGACTGTAGAATGTTTGGCTGTGCATCCCCCATTGGCTTCAAAAACGGGCTTCTCCATCCTAGGATTTCGGACTTCGGAACCCGGGCCTTTTTGGATAAATTATCTTTCTGCTTTTCTGCTTCATTTCTAAAAGTCTTTATGTTGGGGTGACTGTGTGTAACACTGTGAGATGCAATTTCAAACCCTTTCTGGTAAAATTCCCTCACCAACGAATACACAGTATTGGCATGCGAAATAAATAATGTCATGGAAATCGGACATCCGTTTGGATTTCTGCGGTTTGAGTCGAATAGTTTTCTGTAAAAACTGGCCACGTACGTATTGACTGCGTCGTCAAAAGTAAAGAAAACCATCTGTGGGGTTTTGGATTTTTCAAGAGGCATATCTTTCCCACAACATACACAGTTAGGAGGTTTACATATGTCACCGTGTTGACACTTGTAACAAGTGGAAGGCGACTTAGACAAAGTACATCTTAAAACCGAGATCAAAACAACAAACTGGAAAAATGCTTTTGATAATTCCATTTTCCCCTATGTTGAATCAAAGTAGATGAAATCGTCTCCCTCTTAGAATTGTTAAGACGTAACCATCCTAGGTATGTGAATATACATCGATAAAGTCCAGCGTATCTCTCACAACTTCCGACCAGGTAAGGCGAAACACGGCTACCTGAACACAAATATATGCACGGAAATTAAGAGCAGATGGAACTGATGTTAAGAACGTGTGACTTTATGACAAACGCATCTGACATTTCTTAAATCTCACTTTCTCATACTGGAGGTCCATCACCGTCGGCCGCGGGCAAATGACAACTGAACAGCGAAACGGAAACAATGACTTTATATATAACAGTTAGAATTAAAATAACGCCTTTAACGATTGTGATTATTACTGTGGTCATTAGCTTCATGAATTATTCTTTAACGATTAAGTCAAACCCACAGAAATGCATATTGTTCTTATTAAATTTTGTACATCATTATCTATTCGTACAAAATAATGAACCTAGATAAAGCAGTCTGAATTTCTTTTTTTATTTGGGCGTTGTATGTTTTTTTTTTTTAATTTCTAGATTAGCACGAAGTATTACGTCCTAAGCTCAATCTTTAAATCGGACAATCGACATTTTCATGTCTCCCCATTGTTATAGAATCTCTCCATCGTCATGCAAGCCACCGTTTAGCGATTTCCGTAGTAATTCGCAACTACAAATGACATAAATTCCATGTCATTAAAACAAATCATATCTCGGAAATACCAAAATAAACATTTGTAACACGTGTTAATTTGTTGTAAATTGTAAGTCAAAAACTGGTCTGGATACGTAGATGTATAGTAAATTATTAAGGGGGCCAGTTTTGAAACCGGAGGGTCTGTGTTACGACGCTTGACACCGGCACGCTTCATGAGTAACTCTAATTAGCATAGATGGCGTGAAGTGTAGCAGGTCATACCCTCAACTTATACGCGTATTCATATTCTACTTGGGATCCGGATTAGAATAGGTCCTCAATCCCGCTTGCGTGTCGTAAGAGGCGACTGAATGGGGCGGTCATTCGGATGAGACCGGAAAAACCGAGGTCCTTCCACAGCAGGTGTGGCACGATAAAGATCCCTCCCTGCTCAAAGGACTGAGTGCGAGCATAGGTCTAAATTTTGCAGCCCTTCAGAATTGGTGACGTCTCCATATGAGTGAAATGTTCTCGATGGGACGTAAAACAATAATTAATCAATCAATCAATCAACTTTCATTTCTGTTGCAATTTCCAACTATGGTGCGAGAGTATGCGTCAAAGCAAGTATCCAGTACAACTACATGTATGGTACGAGAGTACGCGTCAAAGCAAGTCTCCAGTCCAACTACATGTATGGTACGAGAACATGGGTCAAAGCAAGTCTCCAGTGCAACTACATGTATGGTACGAGACAATCGTAACTACTCGGCTATTCCCGTAACCGGTTACGGAAATTGACGAGCGTGATCCGATTGTGGTACGAGAGTATGCGTCAAAGCAAGTCTCCAGTGCAACTACAGTTGAAAGCAGAGCTTAGCTGAATTTGAAATTTTGCGACATTTGTAGAATACACAAGGACGTAAACAGCGAAGCTCTACGTCAGCATACTTTATTAAGCGCGTAGCGTTTCATCAAAGCATGCTGGAGTGAAGCCTTGCAGTTCATACCCTCGTGTATTTCTTAAAAATCATTCCTTTTATTACATTCTGCTGTCTTTTCTGTCGAAATTCACAGCCGTTAAGAGGTACTACATATATATTCATCAAGATTCATTCGCACATTGTTCACAACTGTATCGCATTCATGAGGAAATGATCTCATTACAATTTGTAAAGGCATCACAACATCAGAAATGTAAATATATACATGTATCAACAAATCGATAAGAATAGAAAACAAAATCATCTGTGTATTCTTTTTCTCATTGTCGACACGTGGTACAAGTCAGTTAGCTAATAGGTTTCTTATCATATACATGTATACATATGCACATTGAACCAGGGGTATCGAGGCGATTGGAAGGCCTGAGTTCACAATATCTTAGTTGTAAATTCAACATAGGCGTTGTTTGTTGCATTTTGAATTTCCATTTCTGTCTGACAGCATGACTGTAAACGTCGATCGTAACTTTCACTTAGTCCATCATATGCACAAACGTTAATTATTCCACAGAGGAGCTCCGAGATATGAGAAATATGTGCGTAATAAACTGTGAATTATTCAACCATAAAATATTCAGATTTATAGCGTTCTGATTATTAAAGGACGGATTATATCCAAGTAATCAGCATGTTGAAAAATATCTGATTATCATATATTAACATTTACCACACAGTTTAATAACATGCCAAACGTTTTGTGGTCACAAACACATTTTCATGGAAAGAGGCCAAAAGTTTGTTGACTTAATCTATATTTTGAAATCAATACATAAATTTTGTATTTTTTTTTATATAAACGTTAAAAAGTCAGGGCACATTCCACGTTTCTTAATAGATACCGTCAACGCATGTCATAATATAATCACTGGATCGGAATTTTAGAAGTCCAAAATGTTTAAGAACACCAGGAGGTCAGTCTCACGCTTTACAAATCTAGCGCGCTTCTTGAAACATGCTTTGCAGTTCATACACTCATGCATTTTCAAAAATAAAATTTATTAAGTTAGAATTTCGTGTGAGAAGTGTAGAATAAAAAGTAATTTATTACATTATTGGACTGGTACATAGGGGAGGATTAACATCTTGTAGTGTAAATGACCCTTTCATACATATTCACCCTTATTTCGGACATCACCTCCTCCTTAATGTAGAGTGGATTACTCTCTCTCTCTCTCTCTCTCTCTGTCTTCTTCTCTGCATCTCTCTCCTCTCTCTCTCTCTCTCTTTCTCTCTCTCTCTCTTCTCTCTCTCTCTCTCTTCTCTCTCTCTCTCTCTCTAAGTTCGTCTCTCTCGACGTCTCTCTCATCGAGGGGAGCGCGCTAGTACACGCTACTCATCCAACCCTCATCTTGGACGTTCTCTTCCGTCTCTCATCTTACTTCTCTCTCTCTCCTAAAACACACTAAAATGTCTTCCACTCTGATTCATTTTTTTGTATTGTGGAAGGAAAGTCTACTGCCGCTGAAAATTTTAAGAACTTTAGAAGAAACTGAGTTTGTTTTTTTTTTTTTTTTTTTGATGCTTTCTTTAAAACAATGAATTGAAAGAATGATATGAATTTGTGTGACGTTAATCATGCCCATGCCTCCATTTGTTTTATCCCTTGATAAATTCAAACCAGACAGTTATTTTACGGGCTATATAAGTTATGCCATGTACAAAGAATCCATACTTAGGCCCTTTGTTACATTGAGTTAAATGCTGCCTGATGTGTTTCATAGCCATTGTTAAGCCGTTTTTCACACACTGATTTGACTACGGATTGTTCCGTTTATACCTGATCAAGACTATGGGCTCACGGCGGTTGTGACCGGTCAACAGGGGATGCTTACTCCTCCTAGGCACCTGATCCCACCTCTGGTATGTCCAGGAGTCCGTGTTTGTCCAACTCTTGTTTTTGTATTCTATTTGGGACTTACGAGATTGATCACTATTCGTTATCTTTGCCTTTACATGCGGAGCCTAGTCCATCTATGGCCCTCCTCCAAGTTTTCAAACTCGGTTAGAGCTGTTGTTTACTTTCCCCAGTACAGGTCACTAACCGCTACTTGTGAACAAGATTGATAGTCTTATTCTATGCACTGTATGCAACTTTTCCAGAAAACGACATACATAATTGTAGTCATCAAACCATTTTATATGGCACTAGTGTCATTTGGTACATGTTTCTCTTAGGTACTTCAAAATAAGATATAAAGAAGAATTACATTAAAGAATAGTAGATGTGAAAGGTAAATATTTGTGATTGATAATCGATGTTCGATACGCTTACATAAACTTTCAAGAAAACATTGTGAGCATTTCACAACAATGAATTTTACCGATGTTTTGTCAGTTGTTCCCAAGGGGAAACCCCCATCGATTTGACGTTGCATATCAGACAAACAATTTATATTTGATTATAGAACATTTTCCCCTTTACAACAAGATTCTATAACAGACTATAAATGCCAACACTGAATACTTTTGTGTAAAAAAAATCCGTAGACATTGCATATAGATATTTTGAGATACGAATTAGACAGAAATCAATTTCTACGTGGTGTAATAATGAATTACTTGTCCGGAATTATCAGGTTTTCATTCGAATACCTGTTTTTGTCACGTGGTTCTTTAGAACTGGTTTCATAGCAGATGTAAGGAAAATCATGGGTGTTAAATACCAGTTTAGGACGACACGGACAGCTGAGCACATACGTTTAAATTTTATGAAATGTTTTATTAAAAGTAAATTTATTTAATCCAACTTTGATATACAATTACATGTATGTATATGTACAATATTGTACAGTATTAAACAGCTGCAGCGTGTCGTTGCTAGTTGTTTATTTTCAGCTGAGCACGTACGTTTAAATTTTATGAAATGTTTTATTAAATGTAAATTTATTTAATCCAACTTTGATATACAATTACATGTATGTATATGTACAATATTGTACAGTATTAAACAGCTGCAGCGTGTCGTTGCTAGTTTGTTCAACTTTCATTTGGAAAGTAATGAATGTATTTAAAGGAGAAACATTAGATACAAAATAGATACATGCGCATTGATTAAAATATACATGTATTTCAAAAGTAATATGATGAATCATTTAAATCCAAGTGAATATATCACATGAGACCTCCACCCCCACGGATTAAGGCCCGGTCACACCGCCCGATCTTTGTTGGAGCGTTCCGTTTTTATAATCCGCTTCGCAGATTATAAAGCGTAAACTGACCTAAACCAGGTTATACTCGCATAATATGCCCCAAAGTTATTCATTCCTTAAATAAGTCAACTTCTGTTACTCATTACTCATCCCCAATTTGTTTTTAATTTAGAGCTTTCATATAAAAAAAAATAACTCTCAAAAAATCTTAATACATCCTGTGAGGAGTGACATACCGTAAACCTCGTCGATATATCTAAATGTCGAGTTAAAGGTCACAACTAGAGATTGTTTCTTCTCGTGTAGAAGCTTTTTTATGTTTTTGAAAAAAAAATATGCCTCGTAAGAAATAAACAGTTGATAACAGGATTAACAAAGGAGCACAACTAATCGTTCCCTAGGAAAATTGCCAACAGACTGTTGGATAGATCTGACAGCACCAAAGCATACAAGATTGTTTATTGTGTTTTTTATTTTTTTATTTTGCTCAATTAGGCTACATGTGCATCATACATTGACGTAAAATTACGAAAGATGAATACGTATACATAGTAAGTAATCAGCACTAGCAAGATATTGTCATTGTGGAACCCCAGCATCGTTTTTAAAATATCAACTTCAAAGTACTTGTCTGTAGAATCTGAGTGGTGTTTAACAAAGTGATTTTTTAATGACTAATCACTAGATATGGATATGTGATTCCCCATCCACTCATCCCTGTAAGTCTTATCTTAACTTTGGTTCCTAGTAGATCAATTATAAAAAGGATTATGAATTAAAAGCATTGTATATTTGAATGTTCAATAAATAATTCTACCCTAATCACGAAAAAAATTTAATTGTTCACAAACATTCCAAAAACTTTATCATGATCTGTAGTAAAACTTCGTGGCGGTTTTTCTTGTTAAAACACGAGAAACTTCCAAACATTCTCCAGATAGGCATTTAAAACTGACACAACCTATCTAATTACTCCAAAATTAATTAACAACTTTTAAAAGACAAAGCACATCAATTTTTCACGAGAAATGTTGAGGCGTACTTGCATTTTGCCATTTTAAACTAGGGCAACTTACGGTGATTATAAGATACTTTCTGACACTGAATATTCAGTGGACTTTCTATCTAAACTCGAATTATCTCTGTCAAAATCTTTAGCGCTCGCTATCCTTATATAAAAGCAGGAAGACACTACTGTATCTATCTTACATATCAGTATACCAAAAGGGACACCATGCAGTAATCACATTATATATAATTATACACAGTTTTTCTACAAAAACCTTGTTCCCAGAACTCCTGTTACATTTTATGCAGTAACCAAATCACCATTTTTATACTGCACTTTTAATAATTGGTGGTGACCTGTAGGCGTGTAATAAGGTTTCCGAATTTTCAATTTCACTCTTTGTCCCAAATGGATTTAGAAAAACGACTCTTTTCTTTTAAAAAACAACAACCCAAAACCCTGGTTCCCAGAGCTTCTTTACAACTTGCGCAGTTGCCAAATTTTAAAAATGTTGGTGTTTTATAAATGTGCAATAAGTTTCGAAATTTTGAATTTTCACTCTAGAGGCCAATTGGGTGTTGAAAAACGTTTATATATAGAAAAATTCCCAAAACTCCTCTCACATTTAATGCAGTAGCCAGACCATAATTTCGGGAGATGTCCTGTAGATGTGCAGTAAGTTTACAGAATTTTCTTTTTCACTTTGACTTGCAAATGGAGTCGAAAAACGATGAACAAAAACCTGATGCTCAGTGCATTACATTTGCTTAAAGGGTTGGGATCTCAACCATTTTAAAGATATTTGAACTATACAAAATGATGGGTTTGGGATGTCCCCAGGGCACGTGCTCATCAGAATGCATCTTGCCATTTGCAACAAGAGTGTATATGTTACCTCGTTTATTTAAAAGCGAGCACTACTGTCACATGATAGCGTCTAAGTACGTAATATATGGTACTATGTAAGCATTGTAAAAAAGTTTTGTCTTGTGGAGGATGTATGTTCTAGTTCTACTCAAAAGATATAATTTACTACCAATGGATTTGCAAACCGAGTCGATTTTCAAGTGTATTGTCTATGTGAACTCTCATTAGTTATATAATGCTAACATGTTATATCCGATGACCAGAAGCTTGAAGACCTAATGATTAAGAATCTAATTTTGACGTTTTCTGGCGTGTAACCAGGAGTACACATTTTGTATATTAGGACTATATACCGAGTCCTAGAGATTGCGTGCAGACCGATATTACCTTTTTGGTTAAATTTCCCACCATAATGGGGGTGAAGATATCGATTGTACCACGTGACTTCCCCACCGATCTCTCACTCTCAAAGTTGATTTCATCTAGAGCTATACATATTCCATCTGGACTGTGTTCTTTGCATCAAATATCATGTAAATATAATGCCTTATATCAATGTAATTAATTAACATAATAATGATAAGATTAATTAATTGAATTGAATTAAGATTCTTTGTTATTGACACTGACCGTTCGTGGATTTCACCGATACACTAGCTGTCACAAAAGGACATTTTGCGGGGAATTACCATATAATTATACTAAGGATCCTCCGAGAATGCGAAAGAGACAACAGGAAATGCTGCAAAAAGCCACGCGTTTCATTGCTTCTAGTTCATTTCTTTTCCTTTAATTAGCATAATACTAAATGTAGGTGAAAGATTCCGTGGAATTGATCAAGAAAAAAAGAGGAATAAAACAAAATGTATGATAGTTTTATTCACATGTTAGAAATCCATCTCACCATGAATTAATAGTCTTGTGAAAAAGCAAAGATAACGAAGGCAGTTGCATCAAATCTCGCAATTCCAAACAGAAAACCAAATTAAAAGTTGGGCTGTATACACCAGAGGTGAGATCAGATGCCAAGGAGGAGTAAGCATCCCCCATCGACAGGTCACACTCGCCGTGAGGCTATTA
The DNA here is from genome assembly GCA_903981925.1 of Ostrea lurida. NCBI lineage: Eukaryota > Metazoa > Mollusca > Bivalvia > Ostreida > Ostreidae > Ostrea > Ostrea lurida. The sequence continues at coordinate 15,081 of CAJDSM010031128.1, forward strand.
TCTTGATCATGTAAGATTTAACAATTGCTTTGAAGCACCTCAGACAGCACTTTACCCATTTGCAGGCAAACTAGATCGCTATAACGACCATATGATTTGCAAAATACCGCCCTTAAACGTGACTGTTGAAACCCCTGCAACAAGTAGCCTATCTAGATTCAAAAATTTATCATACGCAGAACAAGCTCTTATGTATCGAATAAATTGAAAGACATACACACCATGGTGGAATACTGCTACATGAATATGGGAAGTTGACGATGGAAAAGCTGAAATCGCCCCGTTTGTCATAATATAATATTATTATGAAATAGTTATATTAAATGAGTTTAGTTAAGATATCGATGATATGCAACAGGCACGGGAATTTCATCCTTTGCCGCGTTGAATTGAAAAAAAAATGTATCAGTTAAAATGCAAGGATATGAATCATTATGGAGTTTGTGGTATATTTTTGACCTAAATTTATGATATTTCTATACATATGATATTTCTATACAAAATAACGCTTATCTCCATTACTTTATGTTATTTTATACAAGATAACTATTATCACCATTTATAATATTTCTATACCAGATAACCATTACCAGTCATATGGTTTTTAACATTATACCAGTATATATACCTTATCGCTTTAATATTATCGACCTTGGACTTCTGCCTCTGTCGATATCGTGCCCTTAATTGTTGCAACTATTATACCTTCAGATTGCCCTAATCAACATTCAATAGCGTTAGCAACTGTTGTACCCGTGTCAATAGGTGATTTTTAAAATAACTACGATTGGATTTTAAGAATCCCGAAAAATATCAAAACTGACGTAGCGTCAGTAAAAAAACCTCCGATTAAAATGTACCGTAAGACACGTAGAGACCGATGATTTTAACTTGGACTTGTGGGAAAGGGAAACGGTGAAAGATGTAGTAGTTTTACGGTTTATTCCCGAGTCAAAACCTGAATATATGCAAAACAAAAACTTCCATTAGTTTTAAAGCGAAGCAGGTTTTAATGATATGTATGATAATTAATAATCTTAAGTAATGAATGCATAAAACTTGCATAAAAAGATATCATGTACTTTTTTATTTCAATTTACGATCATTCGAGTCACGATCTGTGTTGCCCTGTTGACAAAATCTGAATTTATGTATTAGAGGAAAACAAAATGCACGAAAACTTGCACTTTGAAGTTTGTAAATTCTATAAGGTATATATTTAACCTAAATATGCATGTATACAGGAAATTCTACAGCATCAAACGGTGGCCAGCCTTAAAGGTAGATATAAAGTACTTTTATGTCCCCCATTTATCGCTTAAAT